>CAUYON010022712.1:0-38634 GCA_963573935.1 Arctocebus calabarensis | reverse complement strand
GAGGCGGAGGCAGGAGACTCGCTTGAGCCCAGGAATTGGAGGTTGCTGTGAGCTGTGATGCCACAGCACTCTATCCAGGGTGACAGCTTGAGGCTCTGTCTCAAAAAAAAATAATAATAATAATAACTACTCCTATAATACTTTCCCCAACATTTGATGATCTGAAAATGTTTTCATTTCATTTTCATTTTTAATAATAGCTTTATTGAGCTATAATTCACCTATCACAAAGTTCACCCTTTGAAAATACACAATCAGTGGTTTTTAGTATATTCAGAGTTGTACAAGCAGCACCACTAATTTCAGAACATTTTCATCACCCTGAAAAGAAACCTCATACCTCATACCCAATAGCAATCACTCCCTATTTCTCTCTGCCCTCAGCTCTTGGAAACCACTAGTTTACTTTTTGCTATGTAGATTTGCCTTTTTCTGAATGTTTCATACAAATGAAATCATACAATGAACAAAAATGGGATCGTATAATATGTAGCTTTTTGTGACTGGCTTCTTTTACTTAATATTTTTGAAGTGCATCCATGTTGTAGTAGGCATTGGTACTTTGTTCCTTTTTTATTGCTGAATAATAGTCTATTGTATGAATATACCACATTTTGTTTATACATTCGTCAATTAAAGGATATTTGCACGATTTCCGCGTTTTGGCTATTAGGAATGTAAGAACATTCCTGTACAGATTTTTGTGTGGGCACGTCTTCAGTTCTCTTTCCATACCTGGGAGTGGAATTGTCAATTCATATGGTAACTCTACATTTAACATTTTGAAGAACTGCTGGACTGTTTTCTGAAGTTTCTGCACCATTTTGCAATCCTATCAGCAATGCATGAGGGTTCCAACTCTGTCACATCCTCATTAACACTTATTATTATCTATCCTTTCACACTTTAACAAACACAATAAAAGTGTTGTGTTACTGTGTTGTGGTTTAGATTTGAATTTCCATAACAGCTAATGATATTGAGTATCTTCTTATGTGCCTTTCAACTATTCATATACCTTTTCAAATGAAATGTTGACTCAGTCTGGGTTGTGTCTTTATCACTGAGTTTTAAAAGTTCTTTATATATTCTGTTTACCAAGTTTCTTAAGATATAATTACAAATATTTTCTCCTATTCTGTGGGTTGTCTTTTCACTTTCTTCATGGTGTCCTTTGAAGCACAACAGTTTTTAGTTTTGATAATGTCCAATCATTTTTTTATGTATTTTTTTCTTATGTTGCCTATAATCCAAGGTCATGAAAGTTTAATGTTTTCTACTATAAGTTTTATATTTTTAGCTCATACATTTAGGTCACCCATCCATTTTGAGTTAATTTTTAGGGATGGTATGAATAGAGGTACAGCTTCGTTATTTTGCCTATGGCTAGCCAACTGTCCCAACACCATTTATTGGAAAGACTATAGTTGCCCACATTAAATTGTGGTATCAACCTTGTTAAAAATCAAATGATCATGAATGTAAGTATTTATTTCTGGACTCTCAGTAAAATTTCACTGATCTATTTGTCTATCCTTTTATCAGTACTACACTGTCTCAATTGCTGTAGCTATATAGTTAAGTTTGAAATCAGAAAGTGTGTATCCTCAAAATTTGTTTATCTTTTCAAGATTATTTTGGCTGTTCTGGGTACCTTGAATTTTCATATGAATTTAGGATTATGTGATGGTTAATTTTATTTGTCAATTTGAGTGGACCACAGGTATACAGAAATATGGTTAAATATGGTTCTGGGTGTGTTTATGAGGGTGTTTTTGGATAAGATTAACATTTGGATCAGTAGACTGAGCAAAGCAGATTTCCCTCCAATGTGGGCAGGTCTCATCAAATGCATTGAAGGCTTTGAATAGAAGCTTTGAGCAAGGGAGAATTCACTCTCTCTGCTTGGCTGTCTTCAATCTGAGACATTGGTTTTCTTATGCCTTCAGACTTAGACTCAGACTATAATTTACGAAATTGGCTCTCCTGGTTCTCAGGTCTTGGTACCTCAACTAGAACTATGTCATTAACTCCTTTGGGGCTCCAGTTTGCCAGTGGCAGATCTTGGAATAACTCACCCACTATAGAGAAATAATCCACATATCCTGCTGATTCTGTTTCTCTGGAGACCCCCCAACTAATACAGATCAGCTTGTCCATTTTTGCAAAAAAAGAAAAATAGTTAAAACTTTGATAAAGAGATGATGAATCTGTATTCATCATTATTTATGAAGAATATCTTCTCTTGTCTGTTCACTGCCCCTCTCGGCCCAGACTTCAATAGACCTCACCAAAATGCCATCTCAGATGGAGTGCGCCATGGAAACCATGACATTCACATTTCACAAATTTGCCGGAAATAAAAGCCACTTAACAAAGGAGGACCTCAGTGTGCTCATGAAGAAGGAGTTCACTGGATTTTTGGAAAATCAAAAGGCCCTCTGGCCTTAGACAAAATAATTAAGGACCTAAACCAGTGCCAAGACAGCAAAGTGGGCTTCCAGAGCTTCTCCTCCCCTATTTGTAGGCCTCACCATCATGTGCAATGACTATTTTGTTGCACATGTGAAGCAGAAGGGAAAGAAGTAGGCAGAACCGAGCTATTACTTGGCCCCGAAAAGTGTTCTCTCAAAGGACTGCTTCAAACATCTGCCCCACAGCTTCTCCCTGTATAAGGATTTCATGAGCAGATCAAGACCCTTAGAATATATACAAATAAGATCCAAATCCCATTTGTCAAGCAGAGAAGGAAAATTTAATGAAATGCCTGATGAGCTTTTGACTTTTACATTGTTTGCATCCCCTTACCCTCAATAAACAGAATCCTTTTTTTAGTTCCAAATTAAAAAAAAAAAAAAGAATATCTTCCCTTGTTATAGAATTCTAGGTTGGTAGTATTTTGTTTTTCGAAAATATTTTAATTAGTTTATTTTAAAATTATTTAATAAATTTCTACCTAAAACAAGACTGCTGGGATTTTAATTGTGATTGCATTGAATTTATGGATTAATTTGGGGATAAATGACATTAATTTGGGGAGCATTTATCGCATCTTTTAACTCATGAATATGGTTCATGTCTCCATCATGTAGAGAGCTTTCATGTAGAGAGCTTTTCAATGTTTTGTTCTTAATTTACCTCCAAGTAATTTCAATTTTTTGGTGATCATTATGATCAGTAATTTCTTTAATTTCAAGTTCCAATAGTGTGTTGCTGGTGTATGAAAATATAATTGATTTTTATATATCAATGTCCTGCAACCTCACCAAACTTTCTTATTAGTCCTAGTAGATTTTTGTAGATTCCTTTGGCTATTTCTACCTAGATAAGCATGTCATCTACAAATACAGACATTTTTCTTTTCTAATGTGGTTAAGTTCTATTTCTCTTTAAATTGAATTGAGGTTTAGAAGTCTTGGAAGTATGGTAATGTCAACTCTACTATCATTCAGGGTAATCTTTGGCAAGTCACCTTCCTTCTGTGAACCAAGGCTACCCTCTGAAAGTATCAACATGGTTCTCTGTGAAGGTATGTTCCCTCCCACTTCTAACATTCAGTAAGACAAGGTATTGTCTCTCTTATAATTCATAGCTTTCTGCCTCCAGGCTTCTCAGTCCTACCTTCTTCCCATAAAGCAGTGACTCATTGCACTCATGACAGTGGAGTTGAACTGGCTCGTGTACGTGGTCTTCCCAACCTTTCAGGGAAATAGGGGAGCGACTGTATTCAGTCATTTTTTCATCATCTATTGTACTTCCTCCTGTGAGCAAGGCCAGTCTACAGAGCAGGGCAGATTTTCTGTTTTCCAGCAAATATCAAAAGTCTTTAATTCATGAAAAAATTAACAAAGGGCCACTTACAAACAAAAAGATACTTAGGTCTTTTAATTTATTTTTTCTTTCAATTCTCTTAGTTTGGAATTCAGTCATTTTTAATAATGTATGTTATGATAAAGTGTTATGCTGTGCTGAGAGGAGGTAGGATGGGAAAGGCTAAAAAGCTGGGGAAAGGAAAAAAAAACAGGCCTGCCTTCTAGGAACTTAAGAGTCCAGTGGTGGATGGTCTGTTTGCTCTCCATCTGTATGGAGACGGACAGGCAGACAAATTTGGCAGACAAATTACAGTGGACTATGTCAGAAAAGCGCCCCCGGCTGCTTGGTCCTTGAAAATAGGACTACTCCAAGCTATGGTGGAAATGAGGGATGGAGAATACTATTTTTATTCTTTTGAGTCACCAACACCTGGCCCTCATTCCTAGGTTTGGGACGCCTCTCCTCCTGAGAAAGAGTCCACTTCACAGCAAAGTTTGTCCAGCCCCCTTGGTGTCCAGAGCCCAGGGTACCACAGGGGCCTGCTCAATCAGATGCACTTATTTCAAACTCTGAAGTCAAAGTTGGTAATAGAGAAACCAGGCAGATTCCTTTTTGGCCATTGATGGAAGGCAGCAGTGGCAGCAGCAACATCTAGTGCCCTCAGACCATGGTATGTTCAGTTTCTAGGATTCAGAATCATTGGTTCCAACTCTTTTATTTTATAAATGCAGTGCATAAGTAAATGAAAACCAACCACATGAGACCAGGAAAAGGCTATAGAGTTTGATATAGTAAGAGAATCAGTCACTAGGACCTGAGTTTTGGCAGAGACTCCAAAGCAGGAAGAGAAGTGGGAAAGTTTATAGTGGAATAAAAGGCACACTCTGACTGGAGGCTAGAGGGGGAGGCTATAGGTAGGCTGACTAGAAATAGGTTTCCTCTGGGATGGATTAGGGGTGGGTATTTGGCTTTCTTTTGTTGGTCCTAAATTGAAAATAGGGGTAAAAATTAGAGACATCATCAGTTATTAATCAACTCCTAGACATTGGGGGACAATTGTTGAGGTTATTGACATCTGAGCTCAATGCTAAAGATACTGATCTGACTTCCTATAAGTCTGACTTAATAATAGTAGACTGGATTCTGAGGCTGGTTACTATAGACAATTGTTTTGTTTCCCAGGAAGGTTGCTGCAGATTGTGGGTCTTAGTTCGATTTTTATACACAGTCAGGCCATTATCTGTATATTCAGTCTCACAGAAGCTAAGATCCAGAGAGAAGAAGGTCTAGCAACTAATAATAACCAATAATAACCAGAGTTTCCAGGTCAATCTGAGGTTTAGCATATTTGTCTTGTCCTATCCAAAGGAACTTATATTTTGCACATTGAGGAAACAAGGTTTAGACCCATGGAAAAACACTAAAGATGTTATAGAGGTAAGTTGGACAAGGAAGTTAATGGCCCGTGCTACAGCTTGGCAAGGAAGGCTCACAAATTTCCTCTGATACAATCAAAATGCTCTTGGTCAAGGACTTTTTTCCATCCATCCACGAAAGCAAACTGGTTAAAAACACGGTTCTCCATTCTGCCTACTTGCATTCATATTTTACCTCCATCACTGATAGCTATGTGAACTTGAATAAGGTACTTTGCCTTTCTGATTTTCAGTTTCCTCATCTATAAAATAGGATAATAATGGCACTATGTCATCATACACTTGTGCAAATTAAGTGAGCGGATACTTGCGATGCATTGTAACACCTGCATAGTAAGTGCTGGTGCAAGTCAGTTGCTAAAATTTCATTCAGTCCTCACACTCATCCAATGTTGTAATAATCTCCACTCTTCAGATGAGGAAACTGAGAATAATTATGTCACTCACCCAAGACAGTGAGGATCAAGATTTTTACTCATATTTCTGGAAAGTCAAATCTCATTATTCCTTATGCTTCTAAGCCCACCATTGTGGAAAAGTATATAGGCCTGTGGGATCAGGCTACCTGCATTCAAATCTTGGTTCTGCCATCCATTATTTGTTAAAATCTTGCACAAATTCTTTATCATGTCTGAGCACATTGTCACCTGCAAATTGGTAATCGTACCCCCTATCTCATAGGATTGTTTTAAAGCTTAAATAATGTGATGTATGTGAAGGTCCCAAAATGGTACCAGCCACCAGTCAATGATGAAATTGACAATCATCGCTTTACTTATTGTTATTGGAAGTGACTCTCGTAACCCGCTCTTTAGTGTCTGTCTTCAATGGCCCCACCTTCATGAAGTTTTCCCTTAACTTCCTGTCTGATTTGACCTCTCCATTGCTGATTCCCCATTATTAGTACTAGAGTAAGTCAAGCAGAGAACAGGCACATGACTTGGAGGAGGGGATGGGTTTTGCAGAGGAGAATAAACAGGTAAAGAGGCAACAAGTCAATGGCAACATGGTAACACAGAGTCCCAAAAGATCAAGGTTTCCCACAATGTAGACTTTCAGAAGAGTCAAAAACGCTTCCTATGAAACAAATGGAAGAGCTTTGTCCTCAGCTCTGTGAATCAACCTCAGACATGACCATCTAGGAGACTCACATCCTTGGCAGGTAAAACCAGCCTCTTCTTTACCAGCTGACATCACTTGGAGGTGATGGTTCTGATTTTAGCTCTGAGTCCAGCGCAGTAAGCTTCTCAACTCTATTCCTTGACAGTTGAAGCCAAGTTGTTTATCAGACTAGGGAGAAAAAGCCAGAAAAAAAAAGGAACTGGAAAATCTGATGGGGGGGAGAAGAGTTAAAAAACTAATAGAAAATGATTAATAATAATGAGAGATATGAACTTATGGAAGCAAGGGGAAAAAATCAAAGGAACAGAAAAGACCATCACCAGGAAAAGTAGTTGATCTCATTCTATTTTCTAGAGAAAGAAACTATATTCCAATGAGGTTAATGTTTTTGTATCCCAAATCATTCCACTCAGATAATAAGTGGTTTGAGACATGGTTTGAACCCCCAAAAAAAGATCTGGAAAAAATACACAAAAATGTTTAAAAGTGGTTGTCTGCAGGTGGTGAGATTATGGATGATTTTAATTTTCTGTTTGATATTTCTCAACTTTCCCTATCGGACAGTTGTTACTTATATAACAACAGTTACTAAAAATTAAAGTTGTCAGCTTGGCGCCTGTAGCACAGTAGTTATAGCGCCAGCCACATACACCGAGGGTGGCAGGTTCAAACCCAGCCCAGGCTAACTAAACAACAATGACAACTGCAACAAAAATAGCCAGACATTTTGGCAGGTGCCTGTAGTCCCAGCTACTTGGGAGGCTGAGGCAAGAGAATCACTTAAGCCTAAGAGTTTGAGGTCGCTGTGAGTGACATAGTAAGACTCTGTCTCAAAAAAATTTTAAAAAGTTAAACTTTTTGACAACTTTATTTTTTTTGAGACAGAAAATTTTTGACAACTTTAACCTTGTAAAGTTAAAAAGAAGTTTAACTTCTCCCCCCCCCCCAGGGCTGGGGAGCAGAAATTAAAGGCAATAAAGAGAATTCTCTGTAGAAGCCAGGAAAGCAGCCCAGGTCTGTTGTCCCTGAGATCAAGGAAACGAAACTACTAAACTGGGGGTGTAGTTCAGAGTGAGGTGGGGGAGGAAGGAGGGACTCAGGGCAGGCCAGATCAGAACTTTGATACCTCATACTCCAGGGAAGCTCAAGCTGAAGGAGGCCTGGAAAGACAAAAATTTGATCTGGAACAATCTAAACTCTGAGACTGGACAGAATCCAAAATGGGAGGGCTTCAAATAAGGGCAAATATACTTCCCTGGGCAAGAACCTACGTTTTCTTAACCCTTAGAGTAGCATCTCACACCCATTGTCATATGTTTTGCAAGAATATGGAAGCCTGGGATGAGGAAGAAAACAGGGGTCTGGAGAAGACAGTGCTTAAAACCAATGCAGGAAAGAAAAAATTGGCCTCCAATTTTTGCACCTCCATCACAGTCCTTTCAGGTGAAGGGCAGTTGTGGATTGCAGCTGATAGTGAATGAAGAGATAGAAGCGGGGATTAATTCTGCAGGAGAGGGAAGGCCCAGGTTCTCACTTGCATCTTCTTCTCCAAAGGAGCAAGAAGATCCTGGGTGAAATGAGATTCAAGCTCATCCTCTACATCATGTGTGCTCCTAAAGCATTTGCAAACCTCAAGCAGATATTATGCAAAAACAACCCTTTATTTGTAAAAATACATGCTGGCCATGCAGATACGCAAGTCTGGGGCCGGGGGGTTGAGTAGGGGTGGTCAGTAATTGCATGACAGGTCTGCAATTTCACATCAGAGCTTCTTCTTCCATAATGCAAGCTAAGCAGCCATTGTTTCAACTTTAAATATCTCACAGAGCATTGGCAGTGAGTAAACATGTCCTTAATTTAATAAAAATGATTATTTCTAGCCACTCTTCCAAAGTTGAGAGGATTTGTTTTCTGTAGAAAAATACATTATCTACTCCAGTTATAAATACAATCTGTGAATTTTTTTAAAGCCTCATGTCAAGTACAAAAATAAATAAGTTAAATAGGAAAATTAAATAATTAATAAATATATCCAACAGTAGACAAGTCGTCACAAAAATATCATAAAAAATGTGGTCTAAAGTGAGATTGGGGATACAGAAAGACAACCACATAAGGAAATAAAAAATAAATAAGATACACTGTGACCAGCACTAAATTTCTATGGCGAAGAGATGGTGGCCTGGGGCCTCCACAGGTCTGAGGCCTGGGACTCATGGCTTGGAGTGATCCCAGCAGCATCTTCACTCTCCTGCTATTCCGTCTCCTCCATCCATCGCAGAAGAATGTCCAGTTCCCCCAAAGCCTTCACAGCTGCTGCCTGAGGCTCAAGCTGAAAGAGACACACACTCACATGTCAGAACTTTGAACAGACATTTGCTCCAGGGTTAATCCTCTCTCTTTTTGGTAGGTCTACTGGGCTTTGTGAGCAGAGTATTCTTTTCCAGATGAGGAGTTTACAAGAAGTTATAGACCCTCAAGGCCTTACATGAGGCAGGGATATCACTGAGCCCTTCACCCCTGTCTTATATACAGAAACTGAGGCCTGGGAGGGTAGCAGAATCAGGGCTACAGCCTAAGCCTCTTGAATCACAGAGATCAAAGTAATTAATTAGTTTTCTTTAGGAAAGGTGTGTGTTTGTGTGTGTGTGTGTGTAGGGGTTGCCTACCATGCATACTTCAACTGACCAGATATTGATGTGTCAGGCATTGGGCTGGCAACTCTGGATTCAGAGGTGAATGGCCCCAACCCCTTCCACAAGGAATTCACATTTGAATGAGGAAGTCAGGCAGAAATGGGCAACTAAAAGGGAGTGTAATGAATAAACCAGGGGCTCCCCACAGGACCACAGGGAGGCACCTAACTCCTAGAGAGGCAGTCAGAAACTTCTTGGAGGTGACACCTAAGCTGTCAGAAGGGCTGTGTAGGCATTAGTCAATGAGGAGTAAAGTGCCAACCTTCCTGGCAGATGGCAGAGGTGTCAGGTGAGAAAATGCATGGCATGGGCATGTATGAAATTGTGAGTATTTTTGAGGTAGGCATAAATGTGTGAATGTTGGAACACTATTGTCTGTCATATGTGCAGCTGGAAGATCACGATGTCTCTGGAGTGGACTTTTTCTACCCCTTTCCAGAGCATTGTCCAGAAAGGGCACCATTTTAGAGCCTGGTCCACATGACCTCACAGGGCTAGTAATCAGAGGGCTACAGGATTCCTACCAGCATGTGCACCATCCCATTCATCAAGGATCTCAGTTCTAAAAACACACCCATCCCAATCAATGCCAAAATTGCACATACCTCTTCAAAGTGACTCAGTATATGGCTGTAACGTTTCATTGCTTCTTCCCCACAGTGGCATGTCATGTGGGCATGCTGAAAAGAACCCAAAGAATGACATATTTTATTAAAGATTCTGATTTTCTGCCCTTACCATTGACACAAAACAGATAGGAATTCTATTCTCTCACCTATGACCCTGTGGATACCTATTCCTATCGAAAAGTCCTTTTAGACCTCAACATTTTAGATCATTAATCATCTGCTAGATGAAGTGGATTTTTTAGGCTCAAATATGGAGCTCACTGTTTCTCTTTAGAAACAGGCAGGCAGTAAGGAAGGAGTTCACGATCATGGTACCTCATCTGCCCTTTCCACCAGCTCTAGTCTAGGAACTCCATCCCAGAGCTCCTCTGAGTGCTCATGAGAAAAGAAAATTTAATTCACAGGTCCTATTCAGATCATATTCTGAGGTCAAGTCCAATGGCCTGTTGATTGGCTGCCTAGACACAGGATGCACTAGTATACCGTAGGATACCTCATCTACAGAAAAATTGTAATTTCAAGGGTAATATAAAAAATTGTTATTACATCAAATACCTAGCATTGTGTAGTTCTTTAGACTTTGCAAAGCACTTTTTCCATAGAACATATACTCAAAATAAAATTGAGTTCTGTGACTCGGCTTGACACAGATTATTAGAACTTTGGGGCTCAGTCTCTCCATCCATTAAAGGGGGGTAGCAAAGAGAGCTTTATTGCTAGATCATTTATACTATGTGCTGAGATGGATCCTATTACCCAAGACCCTCACTCACACAGAGCCGGAGGTTCATCTTGATGGTAAGAAAGGAATTGGCAAGACCACTGATCTTCCGAAGGGTATGGTGGTCAGGGGTCTGGTAGTTTTTAAATACCCTGTCCAGATAGAGTCTCAATAAATGACGGAGGAGGCAGCACCGACCTGCAAGCTATAAAGAAGACAAGTATATTTGTGAGGGGAGGTAAGAGGACAGAGACTCTCACTCCACTCCATGCTTCTTCCCAGAGTTTGTCTGAGTCAAGCACATACCTTTGTGTCTTGCAAAGACCCTGTCCTCCTTAAGATTCTGATGTCCATGTTTCCATCTTTGGCTTGCTAAACAGAAGCAGATGAAGCAAGAAAGGATAGGTCAATGACTGCTACCAGGATACTAGATATCAAGACCTCTTGTCCCCTCCCTGACAAGGCCCAGTGGGAAGCAACATTCTTTCCAAAACATTTTTATATTGTAAACTATAGATATTTCTCAGAAATGCATCCTTCTGGTAAGGAGCCCTCACCCTGCCTTTTTTCTTGATGGTGCTGCTGGAGAAGAGAGATAGATAAGGAAGGGAGAGAAGAGGCACCCAGGTGAGGTGAATGTCCCCCTTACATACCACACTGTCCCGTATCTCAGAAAATCCATTTTGTATTTCCTGAAGGTTTGTGGTGATCACACAGCTTCCCAAATGCAGTGTCTTCAGCCCAGTGGAAGGAGTCCAGAGGTGATAAAACACAGCAGATAGAAGGCTGAATGCAAGACCAGAGCCTTTCATCTTATGCCCGGAATATAGAGGCAACAGGAGCTGAAAATTCAAAGGAAAGAACATGACTTACTGATTTCTCCATCTGATCAATAAGAAGCCAGTCCAACCACCAGGTTCATGTCTCCCCAGGTGTTCACTGTGGGAAACCAAACAGTCTTATCTGCCTCTAGTGTGGCTCATTCATACGACTTACTAAGAAATACTACTGAGCCTCCCGCGAAGAAAAGCCTTCAGGTGCTCATTCAGCGTTCAAGTGTGAGTTGGTGCCACAGGTTGTGGCTCCTTTATTCTGTCCCCATCCCAGCTCCACCGTCATGGCCCAGCAGGTGAGAGCCAGAACAGCAGGCATTTGCAATGAGTTGAGGATGACATTTCGGGGAAAATGTCAATACTTGTTTGGGGGAATTGACGCACATGTCTGTCTCTTCTAGCACGCTAAGATAGCTCACCCTTCTGGTTCCCTTAGACCTGTGGCAGAATTGAGTAAAAATAGAATCTCACAGAAGTTATGATTGTGCCATCAAAAACACCGAGGGGGAAATTGTGTAAATTTTATAGCCACCCACAGGATAGAGGTGCTTAGCTCTTTTTGGCATTCATCCGAGATTAGATGGGTTATATGAGGATAAAAGATTCATTTCAGCCCCGAAGGCAAAAAGAAACTCAATGATTTCATAACAATCCTACTGCCAGGGAAGGGCAAGATCTGATGGGCAATCAGCCAGATTCCACCTAACACCTCGCCCTCCTGTCTGATACTTCACAGCGCCCTCTGCAGGCAGACCGTAGTCAAACACTCGGTGTGAATTCAAGAGCACACTCTTTCCTGACCTTGCCATTCAAAAGATGAGGGGATCCCAAAAGGTGAGGAAGAAAGGTAGTGAAGGAATTCATTTCTTCTTGGGTGAGGCTGTCCAGTAAGAAGGGATTTTATGGTGTCTGCTGAGTTATAAGATAAAATGATAAGGGACTGGGGTTTGGGTAAGATGATTGAGGTGCTCACCTTGGACATGAAAATTAAAGGGGCACCAAAAAACTCAGTCATCAAGATAAAGGATATTTTAATGCAATATCAAACTAAATTTTAAAAAAATGACAGTGAACAAAATATCAAAATTTAGAATAAAGACAGAATTTGAGAGTCTTCAAAGTACTCCTTCACCTTCAAGTACTCCTCTTGGCCATCTGGTGACTGTAGTGATATTCAGTGATGAGGTATACAGCACTTTTTCTAGGGTGAGTTCGCAAACTCAATTCTCATATTCATATAAACAGAGGGTGCGCAAAAAATGCATACACTTTTTAAGAAAGGATAAACTGCATTAAATTATAATAGTCAGTATATACTGATAACATTTGTTATCTTGAATGTTGTATTTGTAGCTCTTATAATTGCAGCCATGATTTGAGTGTTACAATTTTAATACAAGTTTTTCCTTCCTTAACATGTGTATATATTTTTTTGTACCCTCTGTATATGTGTATGTAGATACAGATAGATAAATAGTAGGAGAGAGAGAAGGAGAAAGAGAAAGAGTTGTGTACATCTTCCTTTGGCCTTGGCTCCATGGGTTGGCTCAGCCCTGAGAATTGTTATCACTTCCTGAATTTTTCCTGTGTGCTAGACAATGTAATAGGCAATTTTCACATTCACAGCCACCTAAGATAATGTCAAATGCAGGAAAATGAATCAGCACACCAAACACAAAAGTATCAGACAGAACTCTGGGTTTGGAGAAGAGAGCTGGGTCCAAATAATTCTTGCTTTATGAGTTCCCATCTATGCAGATTGTTCCAG
Organism: Arctocebus calabarensis; assembly: GCA_963573935.1. Classification (NCBI taxonomy): domain Eukaryota; kingdom Metazoa; phylum Chordata; class Mammalia; order Primates; family Lorisidae; genus Arctocebus; species Arctocebus calabarensis. Next base: position 25,616 of record CAUYON010022712.1, on the reverse strand, counting down.
TTTACTTAAGACTGAGGGGTGTTCCTGAGATACGGGAATTTCATTTTCAAAACTGGCAAAGTCACAGATAAACTGAAATGAGTCGGCCACCCTTTTATCTATGTGACTTTGGACAAGTGCACTTACCTGAGTTTCATTTTCTTGGCCCTCAAACGGTCTTCATTAAGCTTACTTCAGAAACCTATTTTAACATTTAGATAATATAATGTGTAATTTGTACACCCAGAAGACAGTGAGTGCTCCATGCATTTTAAGTAAAATTTGATGTTTGTTCCTTCGACTTAGTTTAGGTGTATAGTAAACCTACCTGAAGTTCAACAATGCAAGTAGTGCTTGTTGAGCTACATTGTTCGGAATGCTGTGCTGGAATTGAAGCACAAAATCAAACCCTTCTTTGTCCTCATGGAAAAGGATCATTTAGACATAACCCTGAATATACCCGAGTAAGTGATTGGGAGGACAGGGCTGATCCCCAGAAGCATGTGAGCACTGTCAGTAAAGGGGATGGTCTCTTACCTGTGCTCAGGAAGGGCTGCTGCTTCTGGTTTCCTAGCAGTCTGTCTCAAGCTGAAAGGCTTCCAGTGACTTATATATACCACAGGAAGGAAATGTGCTTGGGCAGGTGAGGGCTGGAACTCCCTCGGAATTTCTCTGGTGGCATTGCACTTCCTCAAGTCCTAAGACAGCCCATTTGCAGGCTGGATTATCCCAACACCTTCTTCCTCCAAGAAACACTGCCTGAGGGGATTACTGTGGGTAAAGGATGTGCCTCCTTCTGGCTCCACCTTCCTGCTTGGTAAAATGATAGTTAGGACCAAGAAGATCTGAATTACAGTACTAGAAGAGAATTCCAGGGAGTGCTTTTTCCCTCTCCTCCAAATCTACTTCTCCCTAACCAAGTTTCTCCCCAACCCCAGACACTGTGGGCTCATTCCCACTGTCTCCCCTTTACTTTTGCTATTCTTGCCATGGCCAAATTCCTCCATCATTTAAGAGGAGACTAAAGTTTCTTATTTCTGAATTACCCTGGGTGACATCAGCCACTTCCTTCTCTGATTTCCAATAACAGAGTTTTCTTTGGCACACAGGAGCATCTGATGTTGCCCTCTGTTTCATGGACATTAGCCTTTTGTCCCTGACATTGGAAGATTCTCTGAGGCAGTGACTGGTCCATCAGGCAGGACCACACTCCTGAGAAGATTAAATTCAAAGAGGCTGAGATACATTACAGACAATGCTTTGAAAACTACCAAGAGGGTCAAGGTGGGTGGATTGCTTAAGTTTGAGACCAGCCTGAGCAAGAGCAAGACCCTTGTCTCTACTTAAAAAAAAAAAAAAAAAAGAAAGAAATAGGTAGGCATAGGGGCTTTGTGGTGTGCACCTGTAGTCCCAGCTACTTGGGAGGCTGAGGCAAGAGTATTGCTTAAGCCCAAGAGTTTGAGGTTGGTGTGAGCTATGATGCCATGGCACTCTAACAAGGGTGACAAATTAAAACTGTCACAAAAAAAAACTATCAAGATGGCAGATACTATAACATGTTCCTTTTCAACTTTTTTCTGACTCAGCATCTAAAACTCTGAAGTCCTATATTTCAGCCCAAAGATTCCAATTTACAGGATGATTTTGGTATATAATTTCATCTTTCTGGATCTCACTTAATGAACACGTGAAATGAGAGAGTAGATTATCCATAAAGTTCTTTCCAGGACTGACATTCAATGATTCTTTGAAGTGCTTCCACCTTTTGGGTCAGAATGCTTTTTATAACTTCTTTCAATGTCTTCCCAAAGTCTTCCAAAAACAAAGACCACAACTTTTCATTCTAATACTTGAAAAATGTTGAAATATGTGTAAATATTTAATCTAAATATCTCCTAAACTATTTAAGCTCATGCCCATTTTCTCCATCACTTGGTGCTAAGTAAACCACCTCTCATGATCATACACATGTGTAATTAAAGTAAAATTGGGAAATGTGGCCTGACAAGAGTACTTGAAGTCAAGACTTTGAGTATATTGTATCTTGTACCTCTTGTCATTGCCAAAGTCGAATGTGATTTGAGTATTACCACTTTAATGCAGTTTTTCCTTTCCTAAAATGTGTGTACATTTTTTGGCATCTTCTGCATATGTGTGTGTATTTGTGTATGTAGAAAAAGAGAGAAGAGAGAGAGAGAGAGCATGCAAGAACAGCATACATCTTTCCTTTTGCCTTAAGTTATACATAGGTCACTACAAAAGTTTTGAAACAGACTGTGTTAAGGTCCATTATTTCACTTTCAAAAAACACAATCTACAGTGTCCTTTATGATTCACTTGTTAAGTTTACAACTTGGTCAGCTTATTAGTGTTGCTGGGAGGGCTTCATTTGTTTCAGTCTGTGTGGATTTTACATTTCTTGAGTTTTGCATATCTCTCAAAACTTTTATAATAACATGTACCATGCCAGGCAATTCTTTACTGTTAATCAAGAAGAACCCAACTGCTTTGTTTTAAGCTACCTATAATGATTAACTAAACTTATATATAATCCCAATTTAACTTTTAACAATTATCTCCCCTTTTCCTATAACAAAATATTTTATCCTTTTGAAAGCCACTGACCAGATCCCATATCACACCATTTACAGGTACTTAAGTCAACTCATCTCCCCTACCAAACTGTCCCTGCTTACCCTAACCTCTATTCATCCCCATTTCCCAAAGCAAAACTAATTCCTCCCACATTTTTACTTTAACTTGACCTTGTATAGCTCTCTTTTTGTACCAGGGCTGAATCATAATTTTTTTGTTACATATGTGTATCTTTCAACCCAAGAGAAACTTGCCCATCTTTTTGGTCTCATCACCTAATGGCTTCTGGTAGGTGTTCAGTTAATACTTGATGACTATTGAGTGAGCATATTGATTTATTATTGTTTCCTCTTTCTGCAATTACCTAAAGCATAAGCCCCATGATTTAACTTCCAAGGGGACTTAGGGGGCCCCCTCCCACTTATTTTCTCCAATAAGGCCTGGAGGGGCCATGGATCTTCTGGATTGAGGAATTGTATCCCAATAGCAAGACTCTCCTTATCTAATGATAGACTATTCTTCCTGGAATATTAGAGCTAGAAGTAACCTCAAGTACATCTAGTCCAATTCCCTCATTTTCTACATTGAAAAACTATGCTTTAGAGAGGCTAAGTAACCCTTGGCCAAGGTCACTCAGCTGGTAATAGGCAGACCCAGAAGTTTAATTCAGTAAGTGCTCATTCCACTATATGATTCTCTGAACCCATTATAAACTCCTATTCCATAGTAAATAGTTTACCTTAGAAATGAGACTGAGAGAGAAGCTTTTCCTAGCTTGCAATTCTGGTAGAAGAAATGAGTCTTCAATGGAAAGAAGGTGGAGGGTATTAACACTGCAGATCATAGGGGACCGACATCCAAAGGTGCAATTCTGATTCTCACTTTCTCACCAACTTTCAGGGTGATCTCTGGTGGCATAGAAGTTCTTATGCCTTTTGGGCATCCAGGATGCCACCCACAAAATGAAGACAACACCTGTCTTACCTGTATGGCTGTGTTGGCAGGAAGAATATACATATGCATATTTATATAAACATTTAGCTATATAAGGTCATTTTTATAATTCCCTGTGTCTGATGGAATTAATTTTAAAAGCTATTCTTTCATTAGACTTTATTAAATACCTACTATGTGTGAGACACTGCACTGAATGCTGTGAGGGTCACAGAGGCACCCCAGTCAGGTGGTGACCCCTAGTTGCTTCCTGCCTTATTAGGGGGACAAGGAGTCTGCTTGCAGAAGCACCAAGAGCATCAGCACTACTGAGTGGGCAGAAAGTAAAAGCAGAGACGCACGGAGGAGGGAGCTGCCATATAGAGGACAGTGTAAGCTGAGCATCAAGGAGTGAGCAGAATTGAAATGGGCAAAGATGCTACAGAGAAGGCAAGGTCAGACAAAGGGGACTCAGGATGGAGATCAGCTAGGGCAGCAAAGCCCACAGGGTCCTGGAGAACTAGCGATGGATTCTCTTGGCTGGAGCTGGGTTTCGTTCAGAGAAACAGTGGGGGAATCAAGTTGGAAATACAGTTATAACATCAATGACCAAGAACATCATGCCTGGGAATGTGAGACTGGAAGTCTAGACACCCGAGTTCCAGCTGTGGCCTCAACTTCACCCACTGTGTGGTCTTGGGAGCATCACTTCCCTTCCTCATCAATAAATCAATTGTGAAGAAATAAATTGAATGATTTCTTAAGTCCCTTTCAACTTGGCTTTCTTGATTCTTTGTTTTCCCCCTTGAAGCAACAGGGGAGCCATTTGTTGAAGGGCCTTTAGTAGAGGAGAGGCATGGGAAAAACTGTGCCCATCCATGAGTTCTTCAAGGGCAATAAGTGGTTGGCACATTGTTAGTGACCAAATGGGACAAATGGAGGATGCAGCCAGGGAACCATTTCATGAACACATCATGCCAATTGGAGGAAGTGAGATTTCCACACCGAGGGCCACCTTATAATCAGTACCAGTCCAATTGTACAGATAAATCCAGCAGAGAGAAGAAAAGGAGAATCCTTTCTTCTGAAATAAACTCAGCTTCCTAACCAAGCCATTTTGGGACAGGAAACAATTTTCTAGAAACCTAGAAGAAAATCCAGCCACTCCTTTTTTCCATGGCAAGTCCTGATTTTGCAGCCTAGGGCTTTCCCTGTGTATGACATAGATAGTTGCTGACATCTGAGCTTCCTTCCCAGTTGCATCACTTTGCAGAGAAACACACGAGCCTCCAGGCTCTGCTGCAAGAAGAACCTCAGCTCACAAGATGGGCTGATAGAGGCCTTTGCTACTCCTAGGCCATTAGTGCTGAGAGCTTTGCCCTGCCAAACCCTCCTGCCTTCTCAGGAGACTGGCAGGGTGGGATGGGTGGAGCAAATGACTATCAGAAGCTACATTTTCAGTTCCCTGTCCTCAAAGCTGCCAGTATGAGTGACGTCATTTCCCTTTCCTGCATTTTTCCATCATGCTCTGTTTAACCAGCTCAACTTGTTTCCATTCTTTCTCCTGAGACTTCCTCTGACATAGCTGGGTCCCCACGGTTGGCTAACTCTCCCTGTCTTCCGCCTGCAGAGTGGGAAGCCCTAGGGAGATCCTTCCCTGAAATTGGAGTCAGGAACAAAAATCCAGACAAGGTCTTGAATTAACAGTTTCATCACAGAAGAATAGAAATATACTCAATTCTTTTCCCTTCAATTTCACAAACAAGCTCAGAAAATCTCCTACGTGTGGAAGCTAAACAGAATTGGCCTAAAAACTACCAAAGTGGAAAAGACATGGTCTCTGGGGACCCCTCTCCCCACCAGGGTACCTTGTAGCATTGTGAAGGAGATAGACTCTCTACTGCCAGAGTTCTTAACATCATAGAAGGTTTCTTTTCACTAATCTCTAACCAAAATTGAGCATTTTTAAAATTAGGAGGATAGGCAACAAATAAAACCACAATAGTATTAGCACTACCAATGACTGTTACTAATGGAAATCACAAATATTTTTGTATCACATTATGGTGGTTTCAGGTATTTCAAAATATCACTTATCTTCACAACTACTTTTAAACATCAGTAGTTTATGGGCCTACTATTAGAGCATATTAATTAATGCATTAATAAAGAGTCAGATAAGTATTACCTACTTGCTATTTCCATATTTTGATAGCAGTACTTTAATATTATTAGTTTCTTTTATAATCCAATTTATCTTATTTTATGCATATAGAAACATTATTCTGAGCAGAGTTCATGAGCTCCACTGGTGTGCCAAGAATTTTCCTAGCAAAATTCAGAGTCTATGTTCATCGTAGGCACTTGGTGGCTTGGAGGGGAGCATGACTTCCAAGGCATAAGGAGAGTAGCTGGGAAGGTATCTTGGGGAAAGTCTGGTTTGAGGAAGGCTGTGATGGACTAGTGGTTTTGCAAGCTTTGGGGATGGAGAGACTATGACATAGTCACAAGGACCCTTGCTCTTTCCAGCAAGAAAAGTTGGAACAAAATTCCTGAGACTAGAGAGTACTTCTGCCTCCTGTACTTGAGAGGTGGTGCCCCTGTGGGTGTTGGGTGGGGTATGGAGGCAGGATCAAAAAGACCCAAAAAAGTCCAAATTGCAATGAACTGTGAACATCAACCTGAATTACACTCTGAGGCTTTCTAAGATCAACGCCTATTTTCCCCTCGCAAATTGCTTGGAACCTAGATCACATCACACGCACCATAGCAACTCAACAGACTCTCTTAGTGATGCCTCTCCCTAGCTTGATTCACAGCACATTTTCATTCACTGATTCCCTGCAGGGGGACTGCACTCTCTAACATCCAACAACTTTCACATTAGACCCCAATTTCTAGGCCTGGTGGCTGCAATATAACCACGTCAGGGGCCACCAGAAGGACACCATCTGTTCTCTGCTGCAGGAGCATCTCATCTAGAGTTGGATCTTACTCTTGTAGGGCTTGGTGGAGGGAAGGTTTGGGAGGTATTGAGGAGGGTAGGAAGAGGAGGTAAAGTCAGGACTTGTTGAGTTCTTACTCCCCACTCATAGGGCTGCTGCTCTGAAGAAGCTGAGACCTCCCTGCCCAAGTGGGAAGGTGCTGCCGCTGCTGCTGCTGACCTTGCCAGAGCAGATACTGCCCTCTAGCCTGTGCCCATGGGACTGCATCACTCCCAGGTGAGCAAGACACCCCAGATCCCCAGCCAGCCCAGGAACTGGCTGGGAGGCACTTCTCTTCAGGCTTTAGGATGAGAAGTTAAAAACCATACGGCGACAATCAGGGGCAAAACTGAAACCAAAGCCAGGGGACCGGACAGAAAACTGATTCCTTGCTGTGAAACTAGAAACCAGGGACACAAACAAGAGGCAGAGACTCCAAACGGAGGATAAGAGAAAGCCTGAGAGATCCCAAACCCAAAGACAAAGCCACAGGCTTCCTCCAAGGGGCACTGCCTACACAGGTGGGATTGCCTGTGTCACCGGGTGAAGGGGTCTGGCTGCCTGTCACTGTCCAGCCAATCCACAGAGACGAGGGGTACATCCACTAAGCTTCATTATCAGAAGGTCAGCAATTCTGGAGAGCGTTGAGAATAGCCTCTCCAAGACTGTTCTGCCTCGGTCACAATGCTAATCATTTTTATAATGGGATACAAAGAAACAAATCTAGCAAATTTTAACATTATCTAAAAGAATCATGGAAGAACACAACATAAAAGTAGCCTTTACTCTAACAATCTGACAATAAACATCCCCGCAAACCTTAACCAGATAATCATGGAAGGTATGAGGGAAAAGAAGAGGGGCTGAGGGGCAGTGCCTGTGGCTCAAAGGAGTAGGGCGCCGGGCCCATGTGCCGGAGGTGGCAGGTTCAAACCTAGCCCTGGCCAAAAATCGCGAAAGCAAAAAAGATGGGCTGAGCAAACTAGGTCAGCTGTACTGCTTCAGCTTGGCTTCCCAGATGCCATCTTGTAGGCAACTTTCCTGGCTTCACATGTAGGCATGCATTCATTTAATAAGCATTTATTTGCTGAATGCAGCCATTTACACAACAGCTGTGCCATCAGGAGCTGAGATGCTGCAGAGGGGAAGTGGATACTGAAATATCTCTGAGGTGTCAAGAAATGAAGGATCACTCTGGGTCCCAAGGGGCACAAATAGGTGTGAGGGTGGAAAGCAAGGAGCTGAGAGGAGAGGGCTTCCTGCCCCAGGGCTGGGGCTGGTTCCCAGGAAGGTAAGCCTATGGTGGGGATACAATTAAAATGTACCAGAAGATGACTACGGGCTCTTTTGCTGTTAGTTTGTAGCACTTACTACTGTGCCAGGCACTCCTCACATAATACAGTAGAGTCTCATAGTTGACAACGTCCCTACATTGACCACCTCCTTAAATTGACAAAATTTTTGTAGACCAAAAGTAAAATACATGTATGTATCAGTGCAGTAGGCCTAGTTCCTTATGTTGACCACCTCTATATGTTAAAGAGTTTGTTATAGTCCCTTGGGTGGTCAACATACAAAGGTTCTGCTATATATTAACTCCTTGAATCCTCATGCAACCCTATGAAGCAGGTGTGATTATTCTGTTCATTTTCCAAATGAGGAAACTGAGGCACTGAGTCATCTTAGAGTATCTAAGAAGTGACCAAAGGCCTCCAGACTGGGGTGTACTTATCTCCTGGGAAGAAAGCGCATTCAAAACCCTCCACTGGTCCTGAAATAACCCTCCAGTGGACATGGTGCCCGATCCAGCCTGTGTCTGCACAGAGAGGCCTTGTTTACAGCACCCAAATCTGCACTGAAGGTGGTTCAGTGGCAGAGGTCTGAGACGAGACTAATTGACTATCTCTCTGTGAGAGGATGTGAGGTACAGACTATCCCTAGAATGCTCTAGAGTTCATAGCAACAATTTAAACATTTATCCTCCCCCAATTTCCTTGGCCAAGTGTAATATGCCGACCCCTACTGTGACCTTACCTCCAGGAGGGATGGGTTTCCTCTGCCACCTACAATCAAGCACTTAGTCATGACTGCATGGGGGACACCAAGTATGTCCTATGTGCCAGGGATGGTTGAAACCAGGATAATCAGTGCTGAAGGAAACAAGCTTCCAGACCAGATAGAGTCGAGGGAAGAGTCCTACACAGGTGAGGCTATGGCAGAGGAAGGACAAGGCACTGGGCCAGCCTGGAGGAGGAGTGGCCGGGAATCAGGAAGGCTGCCTGGAGCCTGGCTGCCACGCAAGAACCGTCACCCCCATAGCGGGGACTCGGTAAAGAGCCCTGTAGAAATGCAGAAAGCACAGCCAGCTAGGCCAGGCCTCTTGTCTCACTTGCTAGTTTTAAAAAAAAGTATAAGAGCAAGGCTTTCCTCAAACAGCTGTGTTGTATGGGGAATAAGATCAGAAAAGTTGAGAATCATTCCATAGTAGCAACCATCACGTATTTTCAATGAGTCCCAACTACACACCAGGTAGTAGGGGTCTCAAATCTTCATAGCAATTCTATGAAGCAGATTCTACATATCACTTTCATTGCACACATGACGAACCCAAGGCTCATTTTTAATAAATAGCCCAAGATCACAGTGGCAGGGCCAAGATTTCACACAAAACCTATCCTCTTACCCACTTGGGCCAACTTCTAGGCAAGTCCTTGATTCTAAAAGACAGCAGCCCTGAGCATGTGAGGCTGTCAGCAATTCGCTCTGGAAGGAGAATAGAGCATCCCCAGGAGGAGCCCAGACCTCAGCTGGGCCAGGAACATTGTGGGACACACTCAGGAGTCAGCCTCTGCTCCTTTAGGTCTGCACTAGTCCATTAATTTTTGTGTAACTTCAGAGGCTTGTTGCTAATGAACCCAGACCCCTTTTGCTGCATCTGGGTTTAGTTATCTGCACTGCTGGCATTCAGTGCAAATACCTGGGCCCTTGGTGACAACGCCAGGGCTGGAATAAAGTGAACTCCTCCAGCAGCAAGTGGGGAGAGCACTGGAGTCAGGAAGAACGGGCCTGGATTCACTTTCCAGATCTGAAGGCCCTCAGCTATGTGGCCTTGGGCAAGTTCCCCCACCTCCCTGGGCTCAGACTTCTGCCCTGCCCACCTGGGAACAGCGACTCCAACCTCCTCTGCCTCCCCTGAGGCTCAAGAGAGGTCCTGAATGTAAAGTGCCTGGCATGGCCCTGGCACCTGATGGGAGTTCCCTCTCCTTGTACGTTAGAAGTTGAAGGTGAGCCCTAGATTCCTCCAGGGAGCCAACCAGGCACTGATAGAGGGCTCAGGAGGTATGGTTTGGGGGAAATTTTGTACTTAGTTTCTTACCAGGTATTCCTTAAGAACCGGCTATGAAGAAACACACACACACCCCTCTGTGTCAGACCCATGTGGACTAAAAAGATTTGGGACATGATCTTCAAGTCTGAAAGGAGAGAAAAGACAAATAGGCTGATAGACGAAGCCGACAGGTGACGACAGAGAATTTAAGGTCGGATACTGTCAAGTTCAGAGAGGGCGCCTCCTCCCACCTTTGTTCCTCCTTCTCCGGTCTCCCTCCTCTCCCGCCAGCCCTTCACCACCATGGAGAGTGATTGTGTCTCTCTCCCGCAGGTGCAGCTGTCCGGCTGTCCGTGCCTGTAGAGCGCCTTCTCTTCCAGGCTTCCTGTCATGCAAGCAAGATGCACAGGCCTCGTACTGTCACCATCAAGGGCCAGGCCTTAGGATAGGGTACACTGAGTTTGAATCCCAGTGCCACTCTTTCTACACGAGCTCAGGTGTGTGGCTAAACCTTACTCAGCTCCAGACGACTTCCTCTGCCTCGCTGCGTTTGGGAGTAATCTCTACCTTGGAGGATTATCATGAGGAGTAAAAAGAAGATCTAAGTCAAGTTCTCACCTCAGTGCCTGGCACACGCTGAGTGCTCAACATGCGTACATTGTTATTGACATGATGGTTCATTCTGGAACCAGCCTGCCTGGATGGGAAGCCTAGTTCTTCTGCTCATCAGCTATGTGGCCTTGAATAAGTTGTTTACCCTCTCTGTGCCCAGTTTCCTCCTTAGAGTTTAATTATCTGTAATGCTAACATTCAATGAGGTGACCTTCTTCATTTTATTTCATTCTCAAAACTTCTGTAAGGTTGTTGGGAGAATCGCCTGGCATACATTAATAGAAAGCACTATATAAATGTTCGCTGTTATTGTTACTTTAATTCATCCAGATCAGTTATTTTAAAAATGTCAGTTTAACATCTGTTAGATGCCAGGTAGGGAACAAATCAAACTGTCACCACACTCATGGAGCTTACATTAAGTAGGGAAATAGCTAATAGACAAAGTAGGATACTAGTAAGACAGGGAAGGAGTATAACATTTGTTGAATGGGGGATTTATTGCTCAGAAGGGTAACTTTGGGGTGAAAGGCTGAAGGCGGTAGAGGCAGGCTGGGCAGGTGTCTGGGGAAAGCACACCCCGGGGCCGCCATAAATGATCAGAAATGTTGTAACTGCCATCCTCCTGCCATCATCTGGCCTGCTTGGGATGGATGACCCTACCTTGGAGAGGATTGAACATCATACCTACTACAGCCACCAATATCATAACTCATCTGAGGAATTACTGAGAACAAGACATTCTCCTGGCAAGCCACCAAGTAACTCAGTAATCCTGCAGGAGCATTAGGGCCTCCAAAAACAATCCTGCTCCCTCTTAATAGCCTATTAATTCCCTTAAAGCACAATCCATGCAGAGTTTTCATTCCTACCTCAGTGTGTAAGTGTGCACGTGTGCATGACACACAGGCCCTAAGGTGAGAACATGCCTGGTGTGTTTGAAGAACACGAAGTGGACCAGTATGGCTGGGGTGAAGTGAGCCAGGGCAAGCAGGAGGGTCGCAGTCAGAGAAAACAGAGCAGGAAGGGGTGAGTATAGAGATATTACAGCTGCCAGAGCCATCATACTGACTCTGGTTTTGAAATGATCACATAGGGTAGCTAGCACAGAGGCATACATTGTTATTGACATGATGGTTCATTCTGGAACAAGCCTGCCTGGATGGGAAGCCTAGTTCTTCTGCTCATCAGCTATGTGGTCTTGCATAATCCCCCAATAAATCCCCTGTCACTCTACACATTACCAGCAACTAAGGGCCAAATATATTTAGTGACCTGACCTAGGCAATTCATGGTACAAGAAGGCTTACAGCCAGAGTGTGGCCCCTGAACTGGCAATCTTTACACTACATCTTGCTGTCTTCCACCCTCTGAGTTTACCGGAGATCCTTTACCTCGCTTGGTGCTCATAACAACACTGTGAGACGTGTTAATATCTCGTTTTATAGAAGAGGATGCTTAGAGATGCTAAGTCCTTTGTTCAAAGTCCATCAGATTTTTCAGTTCTGACTTCAAAAGTCTTATTCTTTCCACTAAAGCATTCTTTCCCCACAGGCCATTTCTGTGATCTAAATGCAGAAACTCAGGCCTCATCCCGGTCCTGCTGAAGTAGAATGTAATGAAGTCTCATTCTCAGTTAGGAATAAAGAAAAATAGCTTCAGCCAGCCAGTTACAACACAGACAGTGGCCCAAGACGACGCATGTAAAGTGCTTATCTCAGCACCCAGCACAGGACAGGTGCTCAGTAAATCCCCTTTGTTGTAGTCATTATTAAAGACGTGTATTTGTGCTCTGAATCATGTGTGGAGTGTCCACCTAGAAGCTGGTGACCATTTTGGCCTCTCTCCCCTGTAGCCTGGGTGCCGGCACCCCCACCCAAGGCACCCCTGCCTGTGGACTGTACTTGTACAGCTTTGTCACCATGACAACCATGTCCCTGTCTCAACACCCTCTCCCAGCCCAATGCACACACTGTGGAGAATGGATTAGGGCCAGGGAAGATATATCTAGGTTGGGGAGGAAGCAGTAGAAAGAAATAACAGAGAGACAGACAAAGAGAAAAATCAGAGACAGAGAGAGAAAGCAGACATAGAGGAAGAGAGATCAGAAATGCACCGATGTCAAGGAGTCAGTGGTCAGAGGCCTCCATCCCTTCTTGGTCTCTATGTGGAGGAAAGGTGCTGGAGAATTTAGAGACCCAGTGTGGAACTGTTTTCTGCACTAACTTGCTTTAGGAGCCTAAGCACATTCTTGCTCCCCTCTAGGCCTTATCTTCCCCATCTGTTATGTTTTTTAAGTTCCCTTTCATTCTAATTCTTTCTTTCTTCTGTTTTTTTTTTTTTTTAAGACAGTGTCTCTTTTGCCCTGGGTAAAGTGCCATGGTGTCATCATAGCTCACAACAACCTCAAACTCTTGGGCTCAAGCAATCCTCTTGCCTCAACCTCCCCGTAGCTGGGACTATCTGTGCCCACCACAACAACCAGCTAGTTTTTCTAGTTTTAGTAGAGACGGGTCTCACTATTGCTCAAGCTGGTCTTCAACTCCTGAGCTCAAGCAACCCACCCACCCTTGCCTGCCAGAATGCTAGGATTACAGATGGGAGCCACCACACCCAGCCAGGCCCCTTTTGTTTCTAATAGTCTCCATTTATGATTCCTTGACTAACTCTTCTCCAAACAGAAGATACTTCCACATATAGGTAAAGTACACAATTTATTCAGGAAAAAACAGTCAGTACAATATGCACTACATGATATTAGTCGGTTCACATCACAGACATGGGAGAAACAGTTTCACAATAAATTAGTGGGGAGCTGACCCTTTCTCTCCGGGATGGCCCACTGGGCCTTTCCACAGACATGTTTTATTATTATAAATACCACAAGAGATGATTTGGCTCTTTTCAGGTGGGATCGGATAGCCTGAGATCAGCCAGTAGATCTTTCAGGTGCAGGGTGAGATCTGCTCAAACCCAGAATCCCCCCAGCCTCAGAGGAAAGAATCCCACATGAACAAGGAGATTTCTCAGTTGGATATACCTGGGGGCCTTCCCCTCCCTCCCCCTTCAAAGTAGGTTGTCTCCCACAGAAAACCGCACAGGCGGAGTTCATCCCTGGATTTTGGACAGGTTTCATGTCATCAAGCAGCAGAAAGTTCTTGATGATTCTTGCCAATCCAGGCCAGAAAGACGTTAAGCTCTCCCAGGGACTTCACAGCGGCAGAGTGAACCTCCAGCTGCAAGTGAAACCACAGTAAGAACTTGTTCTAAACCAGCAGTTCTCAACCTGTGGGTCGTGACCCACTGGAACTGTACTAAAGGGCCACAGCATTAGGAAGGTTGAGAACCACTGTTCTAAACTCTGTGATAGTTTTCAATTCACTTTCCCCATATTCTGGTCCCCACAAGGTTTTCTTTTTAGTCATCAAATATATTTGCATAGCATATAGACTCAAAATTCTTTTCCTGGCTTGGCGCCTGTGGCTCAACGGGCTAAGGCGCCAGCCACATACACCTGAGCTGGTGGGTTCGAATCCAGTCCGGGCCTGCCAAACAACAATGACGACTGCAACCAAAAAAAGAAAAATGGCCGGGTGTTGTGGTGGGCGCCTGTGGTCCCAGCTACTTGGGAGGCAGAGGCAGAAGACTTCCTTGAGCCCAGGAATTGGAGGTTGCTGTGAGCTGTGATGCCACAGCAATCTACCAAGGATGACAGCTTGAGGGTCTGTCTCAAAAAAAAAAAAAATTCTTTTCCTAAAAGGCCACCAATTTTTTTCCCCATAAACAAGCAGTTAAATCATGTCAGCTCCTTATAAATGAAATCAAAAATCCTTCATTCCTCCCCCTCTGTTTCTGTTCTCCCTGTTTTTCACCGGAAAAATCTGCCCTCCTGGCCAGTTCTTCTGCGTATTTTCTCCTCACACTGGCTCCCACTCATACTTCTGCCTTAGTCCTCATGGGGCTGTACACTGGGGAAGGAGAGTATGTGGTCCCCTCTGGACATATTAAAGCACTAAAGCTGCAAAGGGTAAATGTCCACCTCAAAGTCACACAGCCAATTAGTAACAGAGCTGGGACCAGAACCCAAGTCTCAGATGTATTTCACCTCCTTTTTCAGCAGATGTAAAGGAGTCCACCTGTCATCACCTGTAAATGCAGCACCCCGTATGGTAGGCACTCTCTATATATTTGTTGGGCTGATTGATTAAATAATTGGTAAGATCTAAAACTTGTCCTATAGAGCCAGCATGTGATCAAATCCTACCTCCACCACAAGGTTGCAGCATGAACGTAAGTCATCTAACCTGCTATGCCTCAGTTTCTCCATTATCTGCATTTATCCAGAGCATTGTTGTAAAGGACAAATGTGTTAATACTTACAGCACCCTTAGAACAGTACCTGGCTCATAGTAAGAACCACATGGACTCTTAGCTCTTTCTTTAATATTATCCTACAGAGCCTCTCCGCAAATGAGCTCTGCAGAGACTCCTTACCACCTTGCTATTCAAAGGGTTGGCATCATTTGGGAGTGTAATCTAAATGCAGAAACTCAGGCCTCACCCCAGTCCTGCTGAAGTCGAATGTGCATTTTAACAAGATCCTCAAAGGATGCACATGAGAAGCATGGCTTCCCCACCCACTTCTACACGAGAGGTATATTCTACATTAACACCTACAGGAGAAGCCTGTGCAGTCTTCACCATGCAGGATACTGATGGCAGGTACTGACCACAAGGACACTACACAGGGAATATGTTTCATGCACCCTCATCTTACATAGTATGTGCTTCCTCCCAACTGGAATAGAGGTCAGGCCTGATATATGAGGCTATTAGAAAACAGAGGAGAGATGATGGAGAAGGGGAGCCCAGCCATTTAGTAAATGGGGTAGGACCAATACTCTCTTTGCAGGTGCATAGAATTGGGAAGGCCCACAGTTACTACTTGTGGAGTGATTGAAGGAATTTGAATGGAGAGGAGTTCGAAGGCATTCTCATTCTCTTATTCAGGCTTCTCCCTCTCACCTGCCTTCCCCTTTCGCCGCCCAGGCTGGTAGGCCAATTAGCTAGATATGAGTAGAGTGGATGACAGATATGCTTAGGCTATTTTGGATTGTTTGGGGTCAGGCTAAACTGGGATATTATGGGAATGGAGCTGATTAAGACCTTGCAGGTGGGTTGTAAGCAAGATCTTGCAGTTGGGTTGTTTACAAGACCTTGCAGGTGAGTTATTTTGAGTTCAGAGTTCATTAAGACCCTGGGAGACTTCTAAGAAATAGTTGATATGCCTCAAAGCTGTGTAAAAAACCCCAAACTGAGCTTTCCACAGAGCCTGCTATCACTAGGATGGGGTGCAGCTTACTGTGCAAGTTGTTAATAAACTTTGTTCTTCTTGCTAAAATTTTACTTGCTCTTTTCAATTATTTTGGTGACTACCTCAAGCCACCATACCTCTCTAACAAGACCTTACCTGATCATAGTTGTCGTGAACACTTCTGGTTGCATTGGTGACTTCCTGCCTGCAATGACACCGCCTCTGCTCCTGCTGTGATAAAGTAGAGGCAGCTCCTGTCAGAGGACATTTCTACCCTAGCACGCTCTGACCATCACCTCCCTGCATGAGAAGTGACATTTCTCCTTGTTTTCACAATGAGAGTTAAGTGAGTAAACTCAAGTGCGAGCAGCCAGGGGGGAATAGGGCCTGTCTGTAGAGTTGCTTGCATTTGGCCATGGCTTTCGCTTCTGGTTTTACAGCTCACCAGACTCTCAGCACCAGGAGAGCAACTTTGTCTAGTTTACCTGTCACCACCCTGTGAATGCAGCACCCCGTAAGGTAGGCACTCTCTATATATTTTTTGGGCTGATTGATTAAATAATTGGTTGAATAAATTCATGTGATTCCATTGTTGTATTAATGTAAGTGGGACAGGGATTTTACCCCTTCTCACAGTTTTAGAATCTGAAGTATAGAGAGGTAAGGTCATTTTCCATGAGGTCAAGCAGGAAACCACTAGCAGAAATAGGGTTAGAACCCAGTTTTTGTCCTGGTCTAAGTTTTTGTTGGTTTGTCAGTTTTGTTTCTGATATTTGATTTTAATAGATCACAATGAATTCATAGTTGACACTTAGGGTTAAGTTACACCAAGGAATCACCCAAAGGTTAACTGGTATGGAAAGCCCAAAGGGCCAGAAACAAAGATGCTAGGGGTTGCTTATGGTAAGGCTGGAGCCGTTGGCATGCCTCTCGCACTTAAGGAATACTTTGCCACAAGTTGGCACCCCAGGAGGATTGTCTACGAGGAGACACATCTGCTGAACTGTCGGCCGGCAGGAAGCCCTGGGGAAGCAGTGACCACTGGGAAAGGTTCTCAACAGTTTTCCGTGTGGATATGGATGACAGGGGAGAATTTCCTTTGACTCCAGGAACCCTATCAGAAGGGCAGAGTCAGCTGGTCATGGGCTCTCCCTGGGGCAGACAGGGAACAAATGCTTGGAATTCGGATGTGGTGACTCACACAGCGCTGCAGGGTTTTCTGCATGTAGAGGAAAGAGTTGGCAATGCTGCTGATTTTTCTCAAGATTTGGGGGTTCAGCTCCTGATGATCCTTAAACACCCTGTCCACGTAGAAAGCCAGGAGGTTCTTGGTCACACAGCACACATCTGAGGGCTACAGACACAAGTTAGAGAAACTCCCCAAAGCCCTCTTCTCATATTATCTTAGAGACCAAAGCAGTCTATTTGAGTACAAGACGGCAAGAAGTAAGAGAACTAAAAGTTATGTTTTAAAAATTCATGATGGTCTCAGAGTGTTCATCCCCCTACTCACATCAAAGCTATTTAGGACAAACGTGACAAGGAGAGATTCCCATTTACCCTTCGTTTTGTATGTCCAGGAGATACCGTAACAAAAGACGGGGCCTAGAACCCAGCCATTGACTAGAACCTCTCCGCAGTGTCCCTAACGTATTGTCACAAACTTCCTCCTGCCAAATCCTTCTAGGAATCAGCTGCCTCCTTTTTAAGAGGACTGATGGCTGAGCAGCTTTCTTGAAAAGTACTTCCTCTCATTACAGAGGCTGAAGTCAAGCCACTCTATAATGTCTCTCATCCAGTGACGTTCAAGGGTTATCATATGCCAGGCATCGTGCTGGACACACACTCCTTCAACTGTGATGATGTTGGGTTCATTCTGGCCACCCTGCCCTAGGCGGCTCAGCTTGGCTTCTTTCCAGCCTGTTCTTTCTAAGCCACGGGGATCATTCGAAAGGGGCTATGACTTGCAAGAAAGGACACAGACAGCTGCAGAAATGGGCACATCTGGGTAGGTCCACCGAGTGCAGATATCTCCCAGAAAGGGGCCCTTAACTCCCAGGAGGTGCGGCCCAGAGAAACTGGCTGGATAAAATTCTCTTCTACCAGTTTGCACCTCGCCCAGCACTCCCAAAGCCAGTGAATTACTCTGCAGAAGATTAACTGCTTAGTCTAACTGGGAGGGGGCACATCCATCTTTCTGAGCCTTGAAAAATCAAAGCCTCCCCAGCCCAGTGGTGGCCCTTCCTAGATGGCAAACTCTCCGTCCCTCTCTTCCTCCACTCCCGCTGGCTCCCTTAACCCAAAGAGCAAAAAGCTGCATACTGCTGTGTTATCAAAGATTGTGGTACAGAAAAACAGGAAGGCAAGAGTGGAAGGACAGAAGGGAGGAAGAAAACAAGAGAGCAGAAGGAATGGAGGGGTGGAGGGAAGGGGGAAGGGAACGTGCCAAAGTCCTGTATCCCGATCGGCTCCTTTCCTTATTCCACAGCAGCTATTTCTTGACCTTGAGAGGAGAAAGAACCTGCAGACGGCAACACCAACTTGAGCTCTATTCCTAGCTCAGCCACTAACTAGTCATTCTCCCTCCTGAGATCTCATTTAAAAATGATGCTTTGGGAATAGGTAGTCATTTTGGTCCCTTACAGCTGTGATACCCTATGAGCCTATAATCCAGTGGCTGGAAAATTACTCAGTAAATGGCTTTGTCTATGCACCACCAATGAATCACCCCCTAGAAGAACTGCAAAGGCACCTGTCCCTCTCACGTGTGCAGAGAAACCTGAGGAAAAAGTCACTCATTGCAGATGGCCCTGGATATTTCTAGAATTGCTTCCCAGGACTTGAGGAGTTCACTCTTAAAGGCACCTTTCTGGCCCCTTTTGCAAAATGAACTATCTCCTGGTAAGCCAACCATTCTGTAACACACTCTCATCACCTCCTGTCTGGATGGTGATCTTCTCACTGGCTTTCCTGTCTCATGTTAGCCACTGAGAACACCACCAGACTATCTTTCTAAAGCACTTTGTGATCATATAACCTTGGGCTCAAGACCCTTCAGTGACTATGGCCTCTACTGCAACGTACAGGCTCAACCTGCCTTCGGGGCACTTCATAAGATGACTCCAGGGCATTTGGATGACAGCACTTCATCCCCCACCACTTGTCTGCACGTCTTTCCCGTCACTAACCTCCCTGGGCCCAGCGCATGTTCCTACCATCACTGATCTTATTCTCTTATGCCTCCAAATCCCTTCCCCCCATTTATTTACTAATCCGCAACCTTCTTGGCTTGGAAGTCTGTTCATTTTCTCAGCTCTCCCAGGGAGACCTTCCAAAATTACCTGAAAGTACCAGAAATCCTGTCCCCTCTGAGTGCCTGGCACTTCCAGTGACCTGTCTTTACTCCCTCCGCAGGGGTTCCAAGGCCCCGAGATACAAGTGTGCCCTGACACTTCAGTTGAAACATGAGAAGCCTGGTTGCATTTAGAGGACTCTGGGGATTAGGAAAGAGAAAGGATAGGGTTGGGATTTCCTTCTCAGCCTGGAGCCCAGATGAAAACATAGGAAAGAGCCGACCAAGGCCAATACCTTAATGCTCTGCAGCATCTCTGACGCAGACAGGATAGTGACGTTCTGGAAGGTGTCCTTAGCTTGCTATGGAGGGAAACATAAGAACAGACACAACCGATGAGTATTCCTAGTTCTCTTGAGACAGCAAAGATAATGAGAAGGAACTACAATTTTCAAGCGAAAATGTAAGACGAGGCACACCCTCTTGTCCACACTTTTACCCCAACCCATACTCACGATGGCTCTTTTGATTTCTTGGAAACTCTCTTCTAAATGGTGCATGTCCATGGAGATCAGACACTTCCTGAGACCGCGGGTGTGCACTGAGCTCAAGATGAGTGCTGCAGCCAGGAGCCAGAGGGAAGCACGCTCTGCCTTCATGTCCTGCAGACAGGGCTGGAATCAGCTGCCCAGCCAAGCAGGGAGGGCGGTGAAAGAAAAGACCCTTGGTTGACTCTCCCTGCAGACCTCGCCGGACAGGCCGGCAGCATCCAAGGGAACAAGACTCACTCCCTCAGCCTTGCGCAGTTTTGGGGACATGTGTCTCCTCCTTTGGTTTCCTTTAGTCAACTAGATGTGAGTCCTTCTGCATCCCCAGCCCAGGTCCCCACCTCCAGTCCCAGAGGGCAGGATGGCGCTTTCTCACGTCCGGGGGGCAGATTTGTGTCTAGATCTCCCTCCTATGACTCAACACGGCCCACTTGGTCAACAGGGGTGAAAAGCATTGTTTTTAATAAATTAAATAGGAAAAACAAGTTTGTTAATAGGCCCCAGGAATTAGGCAACAGATCTGAAAAACCATTAAAGCATATTTGGATTTTATGTTTATCCCTGAAATAGACAAAAACCCTTTTATTATAAACCCCCAATGTGTATCTGCTTTAAATCATTAGTTTGAGGCCAGCTATGCAGATTCCGCCTTCTGGAGAAGATGAGAAAGAGGCACAGGACGTCGCCTGTAACTGTTAATAATCAGCCTTGGTGAGGATCTAAGGGGAGGCACCCACGGCAGAGGCCGAGTTGGCAGCTTCCCATCTGTCACCCACTGAGTCAGGGGGCACGAGGGACACGTTTGCAGCTAGCTCCTTACTAGGTAGGACCAGTTCCTAGGACGATTGCCACCTCTTCTCCATCTCTCACCCTTCTAGCCTCTGTCTTTCTGCCTTTTCATTTAACCACTTTACGTGGTGCCATGTAATCCAGGGCAAAGTGCAGAAAATGTAGTGGCAAAGCTTGTTGGGTTCTCGCTCTCTCACTCGCTTCCCCCCACACTTGCACGAGCTTCATTAACAGAGCTTCACCTTAGTGGGAAGTCATATGACCACACAGGTGAGCAGCCTCTGCTTCGGGTCCTCTGCGCGCTCTCAGTCCCAGCTGTGTGTCCTGGGACGAGCACCTGTGTGTGGCGGTGGCACAGAGAAGGGCACCCAACATCGGAAGCCAGTGAGTGGAGCAGACTACTCCAACCCCCCACGACTCTCTCACTGCGGTAACTATTAAGATCACACAAGTGTGCACCACAGCTGCTCCCACTCCCCGCACCTTCCTCGGGAGTCCCAGCATCTTCTCTAGAAAGTCAAGTAACAGCAAATCCTCTTTAGAAAATCCTTTTGCCTTGTCTCTCCCTCAGCGGCATCACTTCTGGGAAGAAAATGTTGAGACCTCATGTGTGGCAGGCAGTATGCTAAGGAGCTTGATGTCTCTTTTTTCAAACGCTTTCCTTCTGGCCAAACAAGGAAAATAGACCCCATTGTCAGGATGGTTAGTGCACAGTCCCCTAAAGCTCTGTGCTCTCAAAGGCTACCAGGGTGCTTCTAGAAAGCCAAGCCACTAGGAAGAGAGTTTTTCTTCTGACAAGATAACTCCCAGAAGCAGTGAGACATTACCTGCTCCGCCCATGCCGAGAGCTGCCCACATTTTGTGGAGGAACAGGATGCCTCCCTTAGCTTGGTGAAGCTATTCCAGACATCAGGGCCAATTCAGATATTAGTAGCAGGTATGTGTTACCATATATACCAAGTGCGTTGATAATTTTGCATTATCATCCTGTTTAATGCTCACAGCTACCCTGTGAAATAGGTTTTGTTTGAACCTCTATTTTCCAAGGAAGAAACTTAGAGGAGTGAAGTAACCTGCCCGAGCCAGGATTTGCGGGAAGGCAGGCCTGCACCGCCACCCTCCAGCCAGCTCTTCTGATAGTCACCTTCCCACTCCCCACACTGTTCCCTCTGGCATCTCAGCTGGAGATCCCAGTAGTTCCTCCCCACCACAGACAGGAACCCATTTCTGATTGGGTCCCACCGCACACTGGTGCTCCTTACACTTAAAAAGATAAGTAATGCTGCAAAGAATCAAAAAAAGGTAACACACTATAAAGTGACCTGCATAGTTCCTGAAGCAAAAAAGCAATACTGGGTGGTGCCTGTGGCTCAGTGGGTAAGGCACCAGCCCCATATACCGAGGGCAGTGGGTTCAAACCTGGCCACAGCCAAACTGCAACAAAAAATAGCCAGGCGTTGTGGCGGGTGCCTGTAGTCACAGCTACTCAGGAGGCTGAGGCAAGAGAATCGCCTAAGCCCAGGAGTTAGAGGGTGCTGTGAGCTATGACATCATGGCACTCTACTGAGGGCGACAAAGTGAGACTCTATCTCCAAAAAAAAAAAAAAGAAAGAAATATTAAACACATTTGATTCCATCCCCTTCCTTTCTTCCCTTTCTTCCTTTCAACTCTTTATCTCCTCTTACTGAAAATGAAATACTAGAAGGTTTGCCCCCTATGTAAAGTATCACTGCACAGTCCACAAAATGTACCCGAGGCATCAGAGCCGTGCCCAGTGCTAACAAGTCACCTCCCTGCAGCTGCAAAGGAGGAAGGTTAGGATGGTGATGGATACAAGCCCCTGACCAAGGGCAGAGTCTCACCTCCGCTCTCCTGGGTGTCTGCCTCTGCTCTCCCAGTTCTCCCTCGGTGCTCTTTGCCACTTGGAAAGGGCTGGTCATTTTTATGCAGGTAGATAAGAGGAAATGCTGTCAAGGTTTACTGGGTGGGTCCGCCTTTGGGAGATTGTTTTTCCCCTTGTTTTCTTAGCATCTTATTTCCTTAATTGTTTTCTTTTCTTTCCTCTTTAAAATATAGCCAATTAATCATTATTATGAAATGATTCTTCCTTCTGGGTCTTGACATGCAGTTTCTAGGAAAAATGAACTTCCCATCACCATGCAAATGAGAATGTCTTGCAACTCTGTGTCCATATGGAAAAATCCAAGTTAGGTCACTTTTGTAGGAGCTGTGGGCATGCTACCAACGGTACCCTGCAGGCAAACTCAGGAAAGCTCTCTCCAGTCAGCCACGCCCTGCAGGAGCCAGCCCCGAGAGACTCTGCAGGTGCCTCTGGCTTCAGCACCATCATCTTGGGGATCCTAATACAGCTTTGAGCACCTACCTTGTGCCAGGCACTAACTAAATGTCTTACCTATGTTATTTTGTTGAACTTCTTAGGGAATGTTTTTTCCCTTCATGAATGCAAGGATATCTTTGCACATCATTTCTTTCCCCTCCATCTTGTCCCCAGGAGGGTCCTTTCATTCTTAATTAACACAAATAGGGACAGAATGAGACTGGAAGGGGAGACTGGGAATAAGGACAACCAGCGGCAGACCCAGAGTCCTTGTTCCTGGGCTGGGAAACCCTCTATCTAAATTACTTTTTGACAAAAACTCTCCACCACGAAGCTCTCCAAGGATCAGAGTTTGGGGCAATGGAAAGACATGTTGTCAACTATTTTCTTCCTTTTAAATAAAATGAAAGGGAGGCATTGCTTTCAACTAAGCTCTTGCACTACCCCCACCAGACCAAACGAAAATGAAGTTTCACACCACCAGGTTGAAACTAAGTTGTTTATCTGATCTTCTGAGAAATCAGGAGAGAGACAGCCAATAGGTAAATCTCCAGATGATAAGGAAGTCCCCTCTGCTTTAACCTTTACAAGGAAAGTACTAATAATTTTGAAATCATCAATCCACTTTTTGTTCTATGTCTGCTTTCCTCAGTTCTTTTCTGTCTCTAAAGCCAGCCTCCTCTGCTGGCTCATGGAAACGCTCATGGGACCACTCATTCTATTTGTATAAAATGAGATGTTGCTCAATTCTAGAATTCCAAACAAAAGCCAATTAAAATCTTTAAACTAAATATGTGGTGATTTTTGTCTCTTCACTTCCCCCCAAATGAATTCTGGGGGAAAAAATGGAGCTTGTTTGACCAAATGAATCATTAATACAGTCAGTAGGATGGGGTGGGGTTACAAGAGACCCCACCAGACTCGCATACGCCTGCTCCTTCTGCTGACTGGGAGACAGAGAAGTGGGCAGAACGCTGCAGAGAAGGAAGAGGGGCAGAGAAGACTGGAGGCTTTTCACAGGATAGATGTCAGGGGAAGAAACCTCAGGGGCTGGAAGTCTTGTTGTTCTGCCTCTGCGACATAATGAAATAATACATGTGGAGGGAACAGTACACTACAGCGGCTCACGCCGTAGTTCTGGATTGAAACCTCGGCTTTCTCCTCTCCATGATACATTGGACAAGCTACTTAAGAACTTTGTGAACCTCCCCAAAATAGGTGAGATAAACCATGAGGATCTGAATGAGCTAAAAGACCTGTATCATAGTAGGCACGCCTTAATGAATATTATTTATTCTATGCTGCTTGCCAGGCACCTGGAAAAGAAAAGAACTTTGTTAGGAGTTAATGGGCATCTCTCTGATCCTTCCAGAGACAGGGCAAAGAGCTGCTCTTGACTTTCAGGGATCTCCGCTTCCCCCACCCTTGTGTCCCTGGGGGGTGGAAGGATGTGGGTGCTGCTTTCCCAGCAGGGCCTGAGCTGCTGGCTCAGGCACCAACAGCACATGAGAGAAGATTGCAACACTGTTCACGCTCAGACTGTATGTTCTGACCCAGCTTTCATTTCAGGACAAAGATGTCATATCAGGAACCTTGTCAAGGAAGGGAAAATATGGGATGTGTTTATAAATCCTCTTCCAGCATAGGGACTGGAACAAGATGCTGAGTTGCCTGGCTCTGTTCCCTATGACTGTCCAACTAAAGGCAAGACACTTAACCTCTATGCCTGATCATTCACCTGTGAAATAGTGTGACTTATCCCTACCAAAGAATATTCTCCATGTAAGCATGGCGTTGAGCTTCTGTGCAAGTCCTCAGCACCGGCCCAGCAAATAATGACAGCCTTTCTTATTCATTTTACAGTCCCCTTTAGAGCCACTAAATTAAGCTGAACACCAGTTATAACAATAAGGAATGGTTTCTCTTCACCTTAAGACTTACTGCTTGACCTTTAATACACTGAGATAGAATGGCATCTGTCCCAGGATTGCAATTCAACTGAGTCTGTTCTCTAAACATAGGGTTATGTCTAGACTTAGAACTGGGACATCAAGAAGCAGTAAACCCATGACTGGGATATCAGAGCTCAATTTGATGTTTATTAAGTAGAGAAGCAGAAAGAATGTGAAGACTGGAGAGCCAGAATGGGAAGTGTGGGGCGGAGCAAGATGGCAGACAAGTAACAGCTTCCTTGCAGCTGGGCTCTTATTTGTTAAGGGTACTTCAGGCATCTCTGCCAGGCAGGATCTGCCCAGAAACTTCCCTTTGGGGACACAGGGAGACAGCGTGAGGCTTCTGGATACCCTGAGGAAGGCAAAAGCTGCGGAGATTGGGCAAGTGGTTGCATCTGTTCATTCGGTCTGATCCTGTTGGCAGCTGTGGGTGGGGCAACAGTGGGACTGCAGGCTGGAAAGGTGTTGCCTGTGAGCCGTTTGAGTTTCCTTTGGACTTGGCACTCAGTTGAACTGCCTTGGGAGAACTTGGGCAGGAGCGTGGGGGTTTTTGAGTGTTGTCTGGGGCCCCAGACTGGGCCACCAAACCAGACAGAGCTGACAGTGTTTGGTGGTGGGCTGTGTGGAGCCATTGTGGGAGAACTGCCCTGGCAAGCTCCACCCTCAGGGTCGTAGAACAGGCATCGGGTGGGAGAGAGTAATCTGGTGACTGAGCAGCCTAAAGGCGGGGACTGAGACGCCTCGCAGCCTTAGCCCTCAGGGGCATTTGGTGAGACCGGTTTTGGCACACTGGTTAAGTGGATAGCCAATTAAGGAGTGATCCCAGCCACAGTGCTTTCCTGGGAAAGCTTCTGCTTAGCCCGAGTTAGCAATTTAAAGTGTCTTCTAAGCAGGCTGAGGAGGATTTAAGCTCTCCACCTTGCAGAGTTTGAGAAATCATTAGAAACACAG
>CAUYON010022706.1:0-33373 GCA_963573935.1 Arctocebus calabarensis | reverse complement strand
TTATATAGTGATCAAGGAAATGCCATGAAGGATATCTGTAACAGTATGATCAAAATATTTCTGAATGTATATGAATCATGCCCTGTGATTGCACCAATGTACATAATTATGATTCAATAAAATTATTAAAAAAAAAAATCTTAGCTCTTGAGTCACCCCTGCGTAGCTGTGGTGCTGCATGCAAGTCTGATAGCCCCAACCCACCTAATTACTAGTACTTGTAAACCTATTTGTTCAAGATGCCTGAAGAAGTGCACCATGGAGAGGAAGAGGTGGAGACTTTTGCATTTAAGGTAGAAATTGCCCAGGTCATATCTCTCATCATCAATACTTTCTATTCCAACAAGGAAATCTTCCTTCAAGAGTTGATCTCTAATGCCTCTGATGTCTTGGACAAGATTCATTATGAGAGCCTGATCCTTCCAAGTTGGACAGTGGTAAAGAGTCAAAAATTGACATCATCCCTAACCCTCAGGAATGAACTCTGACCTTGGTGGACACAAGTATTGGTATGACCAAGGCTGATCTCATAAATAATTGGGCAACAATTGCCAATTCTGGTACTAAAGCATTTATGGAGGCTCTTCAGGCTGGTGCAGATATCTCCATGATTGGGCAGTTTGCTGTTAGCTTTTATTCTCTCTACCTGGTGGCAGAGAAAGTGGTTGTGATCACAAAACACAATGATGATGAATAGTATGCCTGGAAATCTTCTCCTGGGGGTTCCTTCACTGTGCGTGCTGATCTTGATGAGCACATTGGCAGGGACACCAAAGTGATTCTCCATCTTAAGACCAGACAGAGTATTTAGAAGAGAGGGAGGTTAAAGAAGTAGTGAAGAAGCACTCGTAGACCATAGGCTATCCCATCACCCTTTACTTGGAGAAGGAACGAGAGAAGGAAATCAGTGATGATGAGGCAGAAGAAGAGAAAGAGGAGGAAGATAAAGATGATGAAGAGAAACCCAAGATTGAAGCTGTGGGCTCAGATGAGGATGATGACAGCAGTAAGGATAAGAAAAAGAAAATCAAGAAGATTAAGGAAAAATGCACTGATTGGGAAGAATTAAACGAAACCATTTGGACCAGAACCCCTGATGACATTACCCAGGGGGAGTATGGAGAATTCTACGAGAGCCTCACCAATGACAGGGAAGACCACTTGGCAGTCAAGCATTTTTCTATAGAAAGTCAGTTGGAATTCAGGGCATTGCTTTTCATCCCTCATCAGGTTCCCTTTAACCTCTTTGAGAACAAAAAGAAAAAGAACATCAAACTATATGTCTGTTGTGTGTTCATCATGGACAGCTGTGATGAGTTGATACCAGAGTATCTCAATTTTATCCATGGTGTGGTTGACTTTGGGGATCTGTCCCTCAACATCTCCCAAGAAAAGCTTCAGTAGAGCAAAATCTTGAAAGTGATTCACAAAAGCATTGTTAAAAAGTGCCTTGAGCTCTTTTCTGAGTTGGCAGAAGACAAAGAACTATAAAAAAATCTATGAGG
The DNA here is from genome assembly GCA_963573935.1 of Arctocebus calabarensis. Classification (NCBI taxonomy): domain Eukaryota; kingdom Metazoa; phylum Chordata; class Mammalia; order Primates; family Lorisidae; genus Arctocebus; species Arctocebus calabarensis. The sequence goes on along the minus strand of CAUYON010022706.1, from coordinate 31,868 downwards.
CATTCTCTAAAAATTTGAAGCTTGGAATACATGAAGACTCCACTAACCAGTGACGCCTGTCTGAGCTGCTGAGCTATCATACCTCCCAATCCGGAGATGAGATGACTTCTCTGTCACAGTATGTCTCTCACATGAAGGGAACACAGAAGTCCATGCATTACATCACTGGTGAGAGCAAACAGCAGGTGGCCAACTCTGCATTTGTGGAGCAAGTGTGGAATAGGGGCTTTGGGGTGGTATATATGACTGAGCCCCTTGAAGAGTATAGCCTGTAGCAGCTCAAGGAGTTTGATGGGAAGAGCCTGGTCACAGTTACCAAGGAGGGCCTGAAGCTACCTGAGGATGAGGAAGAGAAAAGGAAAATGGAAGAGAGCAAAGCAAAGTTTGAGAACTTCTGCAAGCTCCTGAAAGAAATCTTGGATAAGAATGTCGAGGAGGTGACAATTTCCAATAACCTTGTGTCTTCACCCTGCTGCATAGTGACCAGTACCTATGGCTGGATAGCCAACATGGAGCAGATCATGAAAGTCCACGCTCTTTGAGACAACTCTACAATGGGCTATATGATGGCCAAAAAACACCTTAAGATAAACTCTTTCCACCCCATTGTGGAGACGCTGCAGTGGAAGGCAAAGGTGGACAAAAATGACAAGACTGTAAAGGACCTGCTGGTGCTGCTGTTTGAAACTGCACTGCTCTCCTCCGGCTTACCTTGAGGATCCCCAGACCCACTCCAACCACATCTATCTCATGATCAAGCTAGGCCTAGGCATTGATGAAGATGAAGTGACAGCAGAGGAACCCAGTACTATTGTTTCTGATGAAAAATTGCAAGGTAAGAGCTGGAGGGGGGGTAGAGAAGCTAAGTAAAGGCAGCATTATATCCACTTTACAAGGGAGAGCAGAATTGTATAAATCTGCATCTTCTTTATTCTACATACTTTAATTCCAAAACAATATAAAAAACATTATCTATGTAATGTCCTTTCATTCCTTTTCAGTCAATCTAAACACAGGAACAAGTCCATTGCAGCAATTAATTTAATAAAACAAAATTATAAGAGAAAAAATCTTATTTCCCCCAATAGATTATAAGTTGTGCATTTATTTTACTATATTTAGCAAAATATAGGTATAGATACAATATGCATAGTTTTTAAAAGACCATCAATATTGGTTTTTTGTTGTTATTGTATCTGAGTAGCTGAGAATCTCCATTAACACTTCGTTTTTGTCCATGTATAGCTTTTGTTCTTCTCCTCCAGAAAATTATAAGATGCTTTAAATTTTTTGTGTTGACTTATATTCGTTTTCCATGCTATTGTAATATAATATTTTAATTATGCTTTAAAACATAATTATTATTAGATTTATCAAAATATGTATTTACCATTGCATTATCCATTCTTTTTTCTTTTTTTAAATAAATATATCTAAAACTAGTTCCTCTATCACAATATCTCAGTAGTGATATCTTTCTTTGTATTAAGCTGTCTTTGTTTTGTACTCATTTTGACCAACAGTAAGTGACATATAGATTTGTGAGTTGACCATTTTTTTCCCTCGTATTTTACATGGATCATCTTTGTTTTTGAACCTAAATATCTTCCTGACTAGAGGTCTTTAAATTTGTCCTGCCTGTGTCAGTAAACTCCCTTTCATCTGTGATCGATTGAAATTTACTTTTTCCTTTTTGATGCTCACTCTGATATTTGTAGAGATGAGACCATGTCTGCTCATCCTGATAAACACTTACTATGCTTCTTAAATCTAAATGATTCTGCTTATTTTTCATGTTGAAAACATGCTCTCTTTCTCCATAAATATTTTTTCCTTTATTTCTAATCTTATCTTTTGCACCATATTAGAGGTAAAACTGTGTCATTAACTGTTCTTTCATACTTTTCCTTCTTCATTTTATATGTTTTCCTCAGATCACATTAAACTTCACATTTCCTAGTTTTAGCTATATTTAATGTTATTGCACTATTCAACCATCTACCCATTATTTAAGGTCAATTATGGAACTACACATATGGATATATGGACAGATTAAGTACAGATAAAAATAGAAATGTATGTAGAGATAGAGATTTTTTCAAGAGGATATATGTAGTTTTATCAAATGCTTTTACTTTTTGTTCCTATAATTTTTATCCTTTCACTATAATTTTCTTACTTGCATTATAATTTCGTGATAATTCTTTTTATAATTCATTAATCTTATACACTCATTTGAATATTTATATAAGTTGTTCCATTATATCATTTTTGTAATTGCTAATTCTTCTGTTTGTAATCTCTACCTACTTCTCCCTAGACTGAATTGTTAACTCCTATGATTGCAAAACTTTAAACTTCATTAAGAAATGCTTAGCTTGGGTCTGTGGTGTGTTTATTTCTCGAAAAAATTCTTGTGGAATGTTTCTACATAGTGGTAGACTTCTATAAGCATACCAGAGTTTTGGCTGAAATCGTTTGTATTTTTTTTTTCTTTGAGATAAGTCTCACTTTGTTACCTGGAGTATAGTGCTGTGGTGTCATAGCTCACAGCAACCTCAAAATCTTGGGCACAAGCAATTCTCCTGCCTCAGCCTCCCAAGTAGCTGGGACTACAGGCAGCCATCACAAGGCCCAGCTATTTTTCGAGATGGGGTCTCACTCTGGCTCAAGCTGGTCTTGAACTCCTGAGCTCAGGCAATCCACCTACCTTGGCCTCCCAAAATGCTAGGACAACAGGTGTGAGCCAGGCCCTTATATTTTTTTCTTTGTAGAGACAGAGTCTCACTTTACCACCCTTGGTAGAGTACCATGGTGTCACACAGTTCACAGCAACCTCCAACTTCTGGGCTTAGGCAATTGTCTTGCCTCAGACTCCTGAGTAGCTGGGACTACAGGTGCCTGCCACAATGCCCAGCTATTTTTCTGTTTTGCAGTTCGGCCAATTCCAAGTTTGAACCTGTAACCTTCATATATGGGTTGGCGCCCTACTCGATGAGCCACAGGCCCTTGTATTTTAATAATAATTTAGAATCATGAGATTACTGCATATTTTGGATAATATTGTTATAATACAAATTTGAAAGTTTAGATCCTACATCTTCGTGTATCTTTAGGTTAGAGTTTAATAATCTTACTGGAGTTCACCATTCCTTCTTCCCAGACATCAATCGTCTCCTCTCAGAGTACTAGAAGACAGTTTGACTTTTCATTCTTTCCCTGTGTTGAGCAGAGTCTTCTTGGTCATGTTCTTTTCATGAAGGATAATCCTTTGCAGTTTCAAGTCTTAAGGAATATGGCTGTGTATATATTTTCTTATTAAAAATCCAGTCTCTTGCTGGTGGAGTGAATACAAGTTTATTCTATTATTCAGGTCACTTCCAAGTTAAGTCATGAGTTTTCCATTTGCCCTTTGAGCTCATTCTTCATATCTAGGTTTGGTTTTGTTTTGCTATGTCTTATTTTCTCCTCTTAACTCAACTCTGATTTTAAAATGCTGAATTATATTTTGCCCAGAATTTCTGTATATTTCAAGCAAGAGGATTTTCATCAAGTCAGTCATCCATGTTGCTGGAAGTCATTCACATGTAGTTTTTACTTTGTCAATTACTATTGAGAAAAAGCTACATAAGCAAGATCAAAAACTGTGAAGTTACAACAGGAAGAGATTTCAATGCTTTTGCAAAATGGAACGTGAGAATGTATGTTCAAATATGATTAAGGAAATGGACCTGAGCATATAAAGATTTTTCTATTTTTATAATACCATGACTTTAAGAATTCATTTAACTTTGTCAAGGCCATAAAAAAGAAATAAATTGAGACATAGCACAAAATGTACCTAGTCTTTGAACGTCTACAAAATTCTACAATGAAATTATTATAGAAAGGAGCCAGACTGAAGGCATTTCTCCTCCAATGTCCTTTTTTAACATGTAAAGAGATCCACAAAATCTGTGCAACCCATAATGTCAGATTCTGGTCTAGAGACTGATCCTGTACACCAGTGTCCTTTACAGTTTGTCACTCCCTAAATCTAATCTGAAACCTTTAGAGTTTTTAGGAGTAGCAATATTCCAGTCCACATAGGAGGCAACTTTCAATCTGAGTAAGTTTATTGAAAGCTTGATTCCATCCATTTACTGCTAATGTTGTCCACATACAGGAAGCAATTCACAATCAAAATGATTATTGTGTCCTTTAAAGATTAGAATTCTCACACAAAATCAAATGTGCTTTTTTAAATTATCAATTTTCCTCCAACCTCTAAAACTTAGTGTGTGTGTGAATAACTTCCTGAAATACTACAAAGCATTGGTTTCTCAAATAAAATAAAAATAAGATTGAATAACTTTATACTTTGTGAATTATAATTCTTGTTAAAGTGGAAAGAATTATGCTAGAGGCAGATAATCATGAAAGGATTTATAGCTATCTCTAACGTCTGATACAAAGACAGGCTGTTAATATATAGAACAATAATTTAAGCAGAAGAAAAATTGTGAAACCCTTTACATGAACTTTTAAAATTTTCAATTTTTTATGAGGCTTTACAGGGTCCAGTTTACTCTTTCTATTATCTTCAAATTATACTATCATCCTGACCCTCTAAAAGTGAACATAATCTGTTTTCCTAAGAAAATCAGAGGATTCATAAGAATTTTAAAGATAAGAAATTTTGTACACACACACACACATATACACACCTGTATGTTTATATGCAGAAGAGAAATCTAATGGCTATAAAAGGCCCATATGAAACAATTGGGTAATTTTGATATGAATTATAGAATATTAGATAAAAGTAATACATTGATGTCATATTTTCTTGAACAATTTGGTAAATATAGTTCTGTACTAAAGTAGTTTTTAGAGATACATGCTGAAGTACTCAGGGCTGAAATGTCTTATCTACAACTCACTTCCAGATATGTATGGGGGTGTGTGTGCGTGTATATGAGTGTGGATGAATGACAAACCGTTATTTGTTGAATCTAGCTAGGGAAAGGGTATGAGGAAGATCTTTTCACCCATTAGACAATTTCCACAGGCATCTCAAACTACATCTCTGCTGGGTCGTCTAGCTCCAGAAATAATTTAATCTCTCACTCATATAACAAATTGAAAAACAGTTTTCTCTTTGCACACATATATTTTATCAGCCTCCAATTACTGCTGATTTTAGCTCTTAAATGTATTCAAATGTATTTGCTCCTCTCAAAACCTACACCACAGTTCATACTAATTTCATAACAGTACATAATCTTGCACAAGTAAATTTCCATCATGAAAGTCGGAATAATCCTGCCAAAATACCAAATATGATGACGTCACCACCTTTTTAATGCTTTCAGAGGCCTCTTGTTATCCTCAATGCAAATGACGTCAAGTAAATTTTAAAAGCTCTGCTCACTACCTTATCTTTGGACTATAGTTGAATGCATTGCTCTTTCTCGGCTGTTTAAATTCTTTATTTCAAATGAAATTAGTTTCCTGCCATCATCCCCTGAAAATTCTTGTAATTTCCTCTCCCTTCAAAAATGAATCTATATGACCCAAGCCTATGCTAGTATTCCTGTGTGTCCCCACAATGCCTGCACTCAGTCACACCCCTCGCTACAGTTGTGGGCTGGTCTTGGCAGACTTCAAGCAGATAACACATCTTTCCTACCTAACTCCTCACACCCACATATGGTAGAGTGCCTAAAACGCAAAACACTCTCAGTAGATAACTGTCAAATAACTATTGTTTGGACTACATAATGAGACTAGCCTGTAATTGAATATCTATGAATTCAATCACAGTCGTATACATAGGACTAATTGAAGCTGCTAGGTGACCAGTGGAAAAGGAGGAAGCATTCAATAATTTCTAATAAAAAGGGGAAAAGAGATAATTTAGTCTGTTTGGATCTCAGACCTCACTTTGATTGATTTTCTTATCCTCAGGAAAGAGTCTTCTAGGTGAGAGAAAATGAGATAGGAAAATAGGCAAATATTCTATAAGGACAGAATCTATAGAAGAAAGAACATCAGATATTGTCTAGGCTGGGGGTGGGGAGAGTGGAATTGACTGAGACAGGCACAAGGGTAACAGTAATGTTCTATTTCTTGATTGTGTGGTTTAACATGCGTGTATGAATTTGTCAAAACGCATCAAAATGTACACTTAAAAGTGGCACATTATACTCCAATTAAGTTAGTCTTTTAAATGCTTCAGTAATTTAAACAGCTCCTCAATAACATTTCCAGCAGAGAAAGTATTCAACACATTTGTTATTGGGGGGAAATGCTGCAAGATAATATTATTTAAAATATCTAAATAGTTGTAATAATGCTGAAACCAGTTTAAAGAGCCTTTTTATGGTAGTTTGTATATAAAAGGAAATTAATGGGTCCCCTACTAATTTTATTCCATGATTAAATCTCCAAACTACTGATCTTTCCCTTGCTTATTCATAGCCCATCAGGTAATTAGGACCATCTCTACTATATCATCTGCCAGCTGTGAGGAGAATGAGAACAATAGTTATTCAGTTCACTGGGATCATTATCATTCATATAGGAAAACAGGACCTTTGTAACTGTTAACAACAGGGCTAGATATATTTCTTTTTCATTTTCTCTGTACTTATTGAATAAAAAGCCAACTAGAGACCTAGATGTCTATGTGCATATACAGTTAATTAATTCTAATTTATTTAATAGAACCATATAATATTATTGGAGCGCTAGGGTAATTTTAATAAAGGGGAAAAAAGCCAAACAGACTTTAATTCTAATACCTAGAAATCTTGCAGAAATATCTTTATTAAACATACATCAGTCTTTATCTAAAAAGTTCACATCGAGTGCCTAATAATTACCATATCAAGGCACATTCAGTAAATCAAAGAGAGCCAACCACAGCTTTGGGTCCCTTTAGCGAGAACTATTCTTCCCTATATTGTCTTAATATCAACTCTATTGAAAACACACGCACACAGCCACACACATGCACACACTATAACACACAGAAAAGAAAAATTAGTAGAAAAATAAAGCATAAGGATTAATAGCTATGACACTAATAAGTTAATGGTATATGATAATAGAAATTGAAGTGGAATTAAGTAAAAATATCTGCCTTTACTTGAGAGCAAATTTACAGAAAATAGAATGCAAAACTCTTAAGTGTTCCAGTCAATGAATTTTAACACTTGGGCGAGCACATACATATACCCCCCAAAATATTATGGAGCACACTTTCATTGTCCTAGAGAGTCTTCTTGTGTCACTGTCCAATAAATTCCTCACAAAAAGGTGACAACTCTTCGGATCACTATTACCATGGAACAGCTTTGCCTATTGTTAGTATCCATATTTACTCAATCCCATGATACATATTCTTTTATGTCTGGCTCTTTCAGTAAACAAAATATGACACAGTTGATAGTACGTTATGGTTCTATCAATAGTGGCCCTAGTGCTTATAATATCCTTTTCTCATCTTTTTAATGTATTTAGGGGCTTTTGATTCTGAGACTTAACATATTTACTTCTCATGAACAGTCTTACTATAAGTTTATCAATTTTGTTAATCTCATTTAAAAAAAATTGTACTTCAGGCTCGGCACATGTGCCTCAATGGGCTAAGGCTCCAGCCATGCACACCTGAGCTCGGGGGTTCGAATCCTGCCCGGCCCGCCAAACAATAATGGTGGCTGCAACCCCAAAATGGCCAGGCGTTGTGGCGGGCGCCTGTAGTCCCAGCTACTTGGGAGGCAGAGGCAGGAGACTCGCTTGAGCCCAGGAATTAGAGGTTGCTGTGAGCTGTGATGCCACAGCTCTCTAACCAGGGTGACAGCTTGAGGCTCTGTCTCAAAAAAAAAAAAAAAATTGTACTTCAATTATTTTACGTCATTGATTCTCACCTCTGTTTTTATGATGGATGCTTTAGATTTAATTTGTTTTTCTGGCCCTAGCTTCTTATTTTGGAAACTTGGATAAATAATTTCTTCTTTTCTAATATAATGTGTTAGAAAGGAACTTTTGATGTGACTAACATTATATGTTCATTAACAATTAATACTATAAATTTCCATTAATCATAGCCTAACTTTAACCCACAAATTTATGTTGTGTTTCCCTTAGCATCCAGTTCAAAATATTTTCTAAATTGTCTCATAATTTTTGGCATGGTTTTTATAAACATATTTTAAAATTTAAACATACTTATGAATTTTGTCAATACCTTATTGTAAATTATATCTAATTTAATATGATTATCACCAGAGGACATATTTTTTAAATTTTTGTGCTCAGTATTTGCAAAGATTACCTTTTTCATGCTCTTATTTCCTTCAGTACAATACATATACCCCCCAGACATTTTTTTTCCTAGTGCACCTCATTCTTACAGATCTGAAATTTTATGTGATGTCATTTCCAACAAACCTCAAGAATTTCTTTTAGCATGTCTTTTAAGGCTGGATGGAGACTCATTCATGCAGCATCCTTTTGTATACAATGTTTTGATTTTCTCTTCATTTCTTTGAGTTTCCTAAATTAACAGATCCCGTTTTAGGTTTGAAGAAAAACTGAGCGAAAAGCACAGTCTCCAGTTGCCACCTTGTTCCTACCTTCAACAGTTTTCCCTATCATTAACATATTTTATTGTATGGGACTTTTGCTACAATTGATGAGCTAATACATTATTATTACTAAGTTTACTAGTTTGCCTTAGGGTTCACTCTTTATGTTAAACACACCATAGGTTTTGGCAAATGTATAATGAAACATATCCACCACTATAGCATCATAGCAATTAGTCTCACTGTCTTAAAAGTCCCCTGTGTTCATCTTTTCCTTCCTCCTCCCAAACCCTTGCTGGCTGCTGGCTACCCTTTTTTTGGCTAGTCAAGTGAAGCAGCAGGAGTGAAAGGAATTTCTTGTTATAATGTCATTATAATTTAATTTTATTTCACGGTGATCAGAAAATAATTTATATATTTTCATTTTAATATAGTTATTTGACCATTTTCATACTCATTTTTGTGACCCATGGATTATTAAAACGTGTTCATTGAGTTTCTAAACATTTAGAGTTTTTTGACTTCTAATTTTATTTCCTTTTGGAAAGGGAATATATTTTGCATCATTTCAATTTTTAATCATTTGTTAGACATCACTCAGAATATAATCAATCTTAATAAATGTTCCCTGTGTACCTGAGAAGAATGTATACTCTGCTTTTGTTGGGTAGAGTCTTTCATAAATATAAATTAGTACAAGTAGGTGATAATATTATTCAACTTTTCCATATACTTCCTGAATTTTGTCTTCCTGTTCCATCAATTATTAAAGAACATTGTTGAAATTATGTATTATAATTGTAAATGTGTCCATTTCTCCTTTCAGTTGCATTAGTCTTGTTTTATATATTCTGAAACTCTATGATTATGTGCATGAAATTTTAAGACTATAAGGACTTCTAGACAAATTAAATTCATAATGAAATGACATTAATGACATTTGCTCACAATGAAATGAGCAAAAATGACTTTTTTTGCTCTAAAATCTACTTTATCTGATATTTATATAATCATTATATCCTTATTTTTAAGAGTTTACTGTTACCATGGTATGTCTTTTCCACTTTTTATAATTTTAATTCATTTGTGTGTTTATATTTTAAACACTTTGGTAGCAGCATATTTTCTTTTTAATCTAATCTAAAATACCTGCTTTTTTTTTTTATCATTGGGGATTCCTTGAGGGTACAAGAAACCATGTTATATTGATTGCATTTGTTGTGTAAAGTCCCTCTTACAATCGTGTTTTGCCCCCAAAAGGTGTGGCACACACAAAGACCCCACCCCCCTCGCTCCTTCCCTCTCTCTGCTCTTCCTTTCCCCACCCCTCCCTCAATATCTGCTTTTTAATTGAGGTTTTTAGACCACTTACATTTGATATGATCATCTTATTCATCTGGTTATATTTAAATTTTCCATCTTAATATTAGTTGATAATCATTATGTTTTCATCTTGCTTATCTATTATATCCAACAAGTATAAAGCAAATTCTGTATTTCCGGACTGTTGACAGTTAATTCCCTTAAAAAGTGAATATTGGCTTCATATGTTTTGATGCCAACATAATTAAATCATGCTGCTATTTGGCTTGTTTGTATATGTACACTGATTTTTGTCCATGTGATCCTACCCATCTTGAAGAAAGAACTTTGATTTGCATTTCTCTGACGATTACTGAGCATTTTGTCATGTGTTTGCTGTCCATCTGACCGTCATCCTCAAAGAAGTTTCTGTTTAAATCTCTTGCCCACTTACACAGAGGGTTGTTTGTACTTTTCATAAGGTTTAATTTGAGTTCTCTGTAGATTCTAGCTATCAAGTCTTTGTCACATTCATAACATGCAAACATTTTCTCCCATTCTGAGAGCTGTCTGTTTGCTTTTTTGTGGGACTCTTAGCTGTGCAAAAGGTTTTTAGGGTTTATTTTTGGTGTTGCTGCAATTGCTAGGGGGTATCTTCCTCATAAAGTTCTTTTCCTAGGCTAACATCTTCAAGTGTTTTCCCTACACTCTCTTCTAGAATTTTTATTGTTTTGTGTCTTAAATTTAAATCTTTTCTCCAACAAGAATCGATTTTTGTCAACATCTTCAACATCTTCCTGCAATGTTTGAAATAAAATTTAAAATCCTTACATGCAGACAGAATGGGGACCAAAGATTCCATTCTTGGCAAGGGAAAACACCCCCAGAAAAAGGGAAAAATTAAAAAGTAACCTGAGTGAGTTGGAACAAATCAAAGTCAGCTAGTTTACCTTTAAGCCAGCTGCTGTGAAATTTCTCATCTGAGCAAGTTTCTTGCTTTCATTAGGGCTCTGGCCTAATGGGAATACAGCTTCCTAACACCCCTGTTGGATCTGTAAACACTCTGAGGACTAATGGTCACAGAAGATGCTGTGGCAAGGTCTGGCAAGATCCAATAACTAGGCTATTTCCTGCCTAGTAAACAGTCAAAGCAAATACCCATTGTGGAGATTTGTATTTGACTGGGGCAGAGATCAAGGGAACAGCTTGAGCCCTGAAATATGACAAATAGGACTTATATGCCTTATTGCAGAGGAAGACCCTCTGTGGTGGTGGTGATGAGAGGAAAATTCTTCAGGGGAGATTGACTCCAGTGCTGTTTTGCTCCCCAGTGAACTAGCAGATATTAACACCTCCCTAGAAATTTGTGTGTGTTACCTCAGACAAGCAGCTGTCCCCATGCGAGGCTCAGTTTCTGGATTTCTCAAGACTGCTCAGGCCCTTAAAGTTAAAGATTATAAAAATAATAGGAGCTGATATGCTCAGAGAAACTGCTGGTATCTTTGTTCCCTTCCTCAATTTACTCTTTGGGCTAATGAGCAAATAGCCTTCAATAAAAGCTGAGTGGAACTGACACTTGGGGCCACCATTAGAACCCCACAGCAGGCAGTGGTCCCCTGGGTACCCCCCTTTGAAAATTCTATTCTGTGTATCTTGTCTCTTTCTCATCATTTCTAACTTATATTTCTTCAGTCAGTTGCCACTAGATCCACAGGATCTTAGTAGATCCTTCCCCTGGGGCAGAACCCTGACACTTACATTAGCCTTTAAGTATCTATAGGTATTCGGTGTTTTGTGTGTCTCCCATCATAAATGTTCCCTACCTTTTATTTTCTCATTTCACCCTCCTTTTACCTCACAATGACTCCAACTCATTATTCTTTCTAATCCTGAACAATAATAATATTTTTCTCATCTTAAAGCTATTTGATCTTGTCATCTAGATCTTTATTCAAATGTCACACCTTTGCAAGAGTTTCCTACTACCTAATCTAAAGTTTCACCCAACCTTATTCATTCACTTTTACTTTACCCTTATTAATTTTATTCAAATTGCTTATAATTTTTGAATAACTTCATTACTTTATTACCTCTAGTAGAATGAAATTCCATGGGAACAGGAATATATCCTCTTCTTTACCCTTTCCTGGTAGGCCATTCAGTAAAACTATACTTTTAGTTGCAAAACCTAGAACATATTGACGTGTGTAAACATATATGGAGATGGTGCCAAAAAATGTATACATATTTTAGGGAAGATAAAAACTATTACAAGTGTAGTACTCAATATATGTCGATAACAAAAGATTAATACAAGTCACTTTTGAACATCTCTTATAACAGAAGTCAAATGTGACTTCTGTGTTACAATTTTAATAGAGTTTTTTCCTTTCTTAAAATGTGCATACATTTTTTTGGCCTCTTATGTGTGTGTATGTGTATTTGTATGTACACCTAATTCATCCATATATATATACATATATATATAATTTAAATAATGAAAATATGTAAGTTTAATGTGCAATAACTTTTTAACACACATTACATTAGATAATTTTTACAAAATTCTGTGAAGTAGAAGAGCAATGTTGTTACTAATGTTTTGAAAATGATAAATCTAAAAAAATACATATATATGTATATGACTATCAAATTCACATAGATATAGAAGTGGGCCTGATACTTAAACCCAAGATACTAAATCTTGCATTAACTTTATTATCTTATTCTAACATATACTGTAAGAATTAGCTTTTATATAAAGTTAGTTTTCAATATATATAAAATATCCATTTGATTAGGAGGTAGAAATGATAACAAATATATTAGTATGTGAAATTATTTTGAATATAAATTTTATGTACCCACGAAAGTTAAATAGTTTAATTAGCTTAGCACTTGTTAAATTATCAAAGGATTTATTGTTTTGGTTGAGATGAGACTTTAAAGATGAATATATTCATAAGACATGATTTTAAATTCACTGACACTGAATTTATAGCATAGAAGTGACTAGGTTAAATAATAAAACAACAAGAAATGTTTAAGGATAAGAAAACTCAATCCCAATTTTCACATGACAATGAAAACTCAAGTACTGAAATACCACCAAACATTTTAAAATACTCAGATGCAAATCTATAGCAAATGAAGTTTACCACCACAACCTGTTTGAGGTGGCAGGTTGGGAACCTGTCTAAACAAGTGTGTGGGCTCAGTTACACTGACATTTAATGTTGTGGTTTTAGTCTCTTAATTTTTACCTTCCTATAAATATCTTTCCATCTGAACATAGATTGCAAATAAACTAAAAGACGCTATGTCTGTCTTGCTCTCTCTCACTCACACACACTCACATATGACTAGAGAGCAATAATACCAGAGGCAAAGCCTTCAGTGATGACCATAAATTTAACAACCTTGCTAGAGAAAGTACATGATAGAGATGACTTTTACCATAATTAAATTTAGATGTTACAATTTTGGCCAGAAAATATTTACAAAGGGAAACAGAATGAAGAAAAACCATGGAGTATGACTTGCTTTCAAATACATCCCAAAATGCCACTTTTGAGGCTGAAAATCTATAACATTTTTTTAACCTAGACTTTACTTTGTAGATATTTACAAAATCTGGGACATCTGCTTCTAAATTTTATGAAAAACAATACACAAAAAGGTAGATGGGAGGTACGCCATACCTTGGTTTGTTGGCAATTTCATATCACTGGGAATTAAACTGGACCACAATTTAAAAGTGCTTGATCATTGTCCCTTTTTATTGCTTTGTGCAATGCTAACGTGTAGGCAGTGGATGGTTAAATTCACAATTATACTTTGGAGCTCAGGAAAGAGAAATTTGGATGCTGAGCAAGACAATCAGAGGGCTGATGTCCCAGTTTAAAGCCAGATGAATGTTGGGTAAAACTGTAAAAATAGAAACTGCCTTAGGACAATAATGAAAGCATCCAACTCAGTCTCTCAAGGTGACCAGGATCTCAGTTTCTAAAAACAGGATCCTATGAGACAAGAGTGATGCTAAATGAGCTATGCAGATGAGGAATTTGTCTCTCATGATTGTGACTCATTTAGTTTAGTTTAGTTTTGTTTTGTTTTGTTTTTAATTTCAAAGGGGATGCTAGGCATCAGTGAACCCCCACTGGCAATTCAAAGTTACCAATAAACAATCAGAGTGGAATCAATTATTATAACGTTAAATAACAAGGAATGGAACAATGCACTTTATAGTCACTAGTGGAAATTATATTCATCAAAACTGTAGAACACACTGGAAGTTATATTTTAATCTCTGCCTTCCTAGGGTCCATAAGGTGCCACATTCCTTTTTGTTTTTAATTCTTTTCTTTGTTTTTATCCTGTAAATAATCCTAATGCTATTAATGTATCAACTCATGAAGTCCTATAATTTCATAAAAAGATAATTCATGAACATAATCAAAAAATGCCATAAAGCTCATAGATGTAAAGAGCTATAAATAGTTGGGTCCTACCTTTGTAATAAACAAAACCTGGAGAAACTGCAAATAAATGGTATTTTTCAAATCCACCAGAAAATCAAGATCTCATGGTCAACTGAGTGATCAGAAATCTAGAAAAAGACAGCTGTTTGCAGGGAGAAAGAGGACCCGGACATTTGTTCAAATGGAGTAGATATCAGGCATTCATGTAAGTAAATCAGAACATATGGCTGAATCAAAAGAAAAAATGTTAAACACTGAACATGAAGCCCCCATAGGCCATAGATAGCAGCCTGGAATGACACCAGTTGGTCAGAGGGAATATGAGGGAGAATTATCAAGAGCTTTCCTTTTAGCTGATCTTAGTGATTTTAGCTGAAGGAGGAAACGAGAAATCACTGTCAACACCAACACAGACCCATGTCCCCCATTTCTCCAGAGGACCTTGTGCCTTTACCTGTGGAGGACAGAAAATTTTAAAAAGAAAATGCTACCATAGGACACAAGAACAAGCTGGTTGTGTGGAAGAGGGAAAGTAACTCCATTTTCCCACTCTTCCTTTATCACAATCTCAAATGCATAAAGAAAAAATATAAAAAAATTAAAAGAAGACAACTAAGGAAATTATAGAGAAATGTTATAGTAGTTGGATAGCTATAAACTGCTTTGATTTTTAGAACAAAAAAAAAGAGCTGAAAGCAACCAAATACAATAGCTGAAAAAATACAATCAACAAAATGGTACTTCTCTAGCTCTCCTAATCAGCTAAAAATTAGAACATAAATATATAAATTTAGGACTGAGAACATGCACATAATCAACATACAGAGAAAAATGCAATTATTGTCTACATGAAACCTTGCACCAATAAATTAACATGCAGACAAAATAGCTAATTTTTAGGAGAGTGTCTAACAGCCAAACTCAGTAAGTTTAGCTAACATGAGCAGAGCAATAATTGTTGAAAAAATTGGTTAAATTTTCAAAAAAATACTTTCAAAAGGCCTTAAACCCATACAAGTGTTACTGGCAAGCTGCTTCAATTTTGAGGATATTAACAACTCTTTTTTTTGTTTAAACCTTTCCAAATAGAGAACGTGCGATTCTTACTTTGTAAAACTGGTATAATAGAATAACCTTGATACTAACACCTATAAACTACTGTACCTTAAAAGAAAAATATTGCAGGTCAATATTTTATCTTAAAATGTGTGTAAGTCCTAAATTCTGAATATAAAATACTAGTAATCAAGGCACATTTATAGAATAACATACCATGATTAATATATATTGACCATTAAATGTATCAATGAAATATATCGATCAGTCCTCTGTACTTACAGAATAAAAGCAAATGATATTAGAAAACTTAAAAAAATTATACCAGCAGTATAAAAGAGAAATAAAACCAAAATTCATACCTAAATTTAATAAATAAAATCCTCTTATTAAGAAAAATAAATGTATTTTGTTTTAAATCAGAAAATACAGTAGAACAAGTAAGTAAACAACCCAAGGGATATGTAACAAACTGGTTAACATATGAAGATGGTCAACATAAGGAACTAGGCCTGCAGTAGTGATACATATATGTGGTGCATGTCCAGTGTAGGGAAATTAACTCAACATAAGGAGGTGGTCAATGTAGTGAGCTGGTCAACTGGGGAGGTTCTACTGTACATCAATTTCAAACAGGCATCTCATCTTCAGAAGTAAAAAGCAAGAGCACTGTAATAGCTCTACCATTTTCAAGTGGTCGTAAAAACTCAGTAAGAGATATAAAGGCTTGAAGTAGGAGAAAAACTTGTAAGTACTTACAGATTAATAGTAGCAGAGCATCTACAAAGCAGCCACACCGTCCCTTCTTCCTGCGTAAAACTGATGTTCTTGGGAAAGGCAGCTTCCCTCCCAGCCACAGGAAATAACCGTTGAGTAGCCTAAGCCTCTGCAGGTGTTTTCATTCCCCTCGCTCATTAGGAAGTTGAGCTTGGGCAGGTGAAGCTGCCCTGACTGTTCAGAGTGCCCAGTATGTGTTCCAGAGGTACTGCTCAGCCTGGAGTACACAAATGAGGGGCTCGTTTTAGCTTAGACGCTGACTTCCTGACCATCTGGGGCAGATTCAGAGGGCCAGACCCTGGATGTGTTGTTTACCGAATGTTGCCAGCTATCAGAATGTCACAGAATCACCTCTGTAAGTATCTCCCAAAGCAAATCTTGATGGATACATGTCTTTCTCCACATTCTGGGGTTACCTGTCTTTAGCTCCATCTTCTCTCCGTTTGATCACTCCTTCCTAGTCAGGGTTTCTGTTCTCTGTGCCACTCAGTCAGTAACCCTCAGTGACACTCAGCAAGCCACTTGTGAGGTCTTTCTCACTCAGTTCCTGCTTCCTCAGAGAGGAAAGTAGTTGTGACGTCTCCCACATACTCCTTGTTTTCTTTGAATACAACCTTAAAACCATCAGAATATACCTACAGCTCTTAACACTCATGACCAGAACTCTGGTTGGACAATTCTCATCTAGAATTCCCCATTAGATATTTTATAAACCATTTAATTACATTAAAAGCTGTCTTTCTCAATTACTACTGTCTACACAAAATAGATGGTACAGAGAAACTAGAGCTCCTGGCTCATCTTTCTGAGGCAACCACTCTCAATTTTTCGGGCAGGGTTTGATTATTCTTTTTACTCGTAATTGTGTTAAATTTCGGAAGAATATATTTACAAAGTGGCTTCTGATTTTTAAATTGTAAAAATATCATTTACATGCTACTGGGGAAAATTGGAATTTAACATTCTCAGAACTAAACACCCCTCTCCAACTTCAAAACATATACATACATGTCCCCTTTCCGCCATGATCCATCATATGTCTATTTTGGCATTATTTTTGTCTCCACTCCCTATCCTTTCTCATCTCTGTTAGTTTGATCTTTATATTTTATTTTAGATTGGTCCCCCAATTTTTAATGACTCCTCACTCTCTGGTTATAGACACTAATTGGATGATTGGAAGCACATGTGTGTCTTGTTTCATTGCCTCTCAGTGGGCTTTCCCAAAAGATGCTTCCATGGGAGCTGACACCTTTATGTTTGGATGTCAAAATGGGAGAATTTGTAAGAATTTTCCCCTAGGTCAATCAATTTCTCTACAAAATCTTTTATATTCTCCAATATCTTGCCTAGGAGGAAAAACCTAAATCCAGTCAAGTGACAGAACTGATTATCTGCCTTTTAGCTTCCAGATCTTCACCAACTCCGCCTGTTTTCAGTAAAGATGTCTCACCCACTCTCCTATGCATGGGAGGAGAGGTGGACATGTGCAGAGAATAAGTTTGCCTTCATATAGAGAAGGGGCAGAGATGGCCTCTCTATTGTCAATTGTTTCATTATTTTTTGACAGAAATAATATCCAACAGGATACAAAAGTGATAAAAGGACAAATAATTGCAACAAATGAAAAAGTTTTTTAAGGCATGTTATGTTTTCAACAGGTCTTTAGAAGAATAGTTAAGTAGCTCCATGGGTAAATACCAAAGTAAATAATTAAAATTCCTAAAGCCAACTCTGATCTCAAAAGAAAACACCCAACTTAAATAAAAATTGAGAAAATTTTCACAAACATTTTTAATTTTTGTCAAACTACTAAATTCAGACAAATACAAAGACTTACTAAAATCAGAAATTTTGTTACACTATTAACCTCAAACTTCAATATCCTGAAGAGATTAAAGCTTAAATCCTACAGTTACTAAATAAGGATTCATTATAGTGGAATTTATTGTATGCTTTGAAGATTTTTAAAA
Source organism: Arctocebus calabarensis (assembly GCA_963573935.1). Classification (NCBI taxonomy): domain Eukaryota; kingdom Metazoa; phylum Chordata; class Mammalia; order Primates; family Lorisidae; genus Arctocebus; species Arctocebus calabarensis. The sequence continues at coordinate 13,706 of CAUYON010022706.1, read as the reverse complement.
TTATCTGAGCAGGAGTAATTAAACAAAAAATTTTATTTTTTCAACTCTTGCTCTATTCGATGGGAATAGTAAGTTCATTATTTGCCAGTAAATGGAATAATCAGCTAATTAGTAGCACTTGTTATGTGATGAATATTCAATTACCAGAAAAGAAAGGAGAAAAGATGCATCATACCTTGGTAAATTAATTTCTTTTTGAGAGTAAATTTGCATCCACCTGGCAGAAAACATAAACTGTCTTGGTAAAAGCCTTGGGAGATTTGCCAAATTCAAGAAATTAAGGGGCATTTAACCCTTTCACTCTTTGTCAGAATGTGATTGTTCTTCACAGATGTTTTCTTTACAATTCTTACAAAATTAATTACATCTGTCTGAAATGAGTATGTTTTACAATGCTGAGAAAGTTAATTAAGTGTCCTCCTGTCAAACTAAAAGTTTCCTGTACTTCATGTAAAAGAAAACTGTAAAGAAATTATGTAACTATACTATGTGTAACTGAACACATTGGAGTATTTAATATTTACATGAAATCCCAATTTTAAAAATGTTGTGAAGCCTTTTACTACCCAAGTCATTTCGATAAGAAGTAAATTTTTCTTTCTTCTTCCATCTGCAATGTCTGATTTCCTTTTCTTAGTTATTGTTTTTTCCCCATATTAAATGCCTTCTCCCCCAAATTTTGAGGCTGAAAGCTAAGGTAACTGTTGCCCAGCATCTACAGAAAGTATTCCATTTTAGGGAGTGCCAAAACTTCTTATCCAGCCAAGGTAGAATCAAGACCTGGTCTAGAAGGCCGTTACCAAACAACCGTCAAGTACTCTGTGGGAAGTAAAGCAGTTCTCCCTCCACATCACCAATGTTAAACCCTCCATCAAAGTACAAGTTTGCTTGTAATGTTGACAAACAGGACGGGTAACTATTAGGCCAGTTAAAAGTGATAATGTGCAAAGGGTTGAATGAGACATTGCTAAAAGCACAAGATAAGAGTTAGAGTTATGAATTTTATCTAAGCTCCACTGCTGAGTCTTTGATTGTGGAAAAACGATAGTATCTGGGGGCCTAAGGATACACATTTACAAAATGGCAGGCATTACATACAGAGATACTGAGGATATTTGCAGGACTAATATTCCAGAATTGTGCGTTTTCTGTGTAGGGAATGGCAAGCCTCCATTCGCAACCCTCACAGATCATAAAATGAACTGAAACCATTTCAACTGTCATGCCGATTTTCCTGGGTTGCCGAACCTATACTCACAAAACAATACTGTCATTGCCACTACTGAACTGTGGTGGCAAGTTCCTATAAAACCTGTCCTATTACAATGAGCTCTCCTTATTGCAATGAAATTAGAAAGATAAGACTCTAAATATATCTGATCTCCAAACAGAATTTCACTAGAAAATTTGATCTCATGGTACAAATAAAAATCAGAAGTAGTTAATTAGTGCCTATTTTAATTAATTAATGATCTAATTTAGGATTGATTAAGATAGAGTGCCACTATTAGATAAATTTAATGCAACAACTTTATTTAGAAATAATTGCTCATTCTTGTTCTACTAATATATAATTGATGACAGTTGGCTTTCTAATATGTTTAAAGTAATGGATGTGCTTTTGTTGCCTAACACTTATTTTTCTAATTACTGGTGTTTAGATAATGGATTTATTGGAGAGATACTATGAAAGTGCATGTAAGGAGACTTATGAATAGAATGGATTTCAAAATATACCTCTTTAACTCTGGGGTATTATGTCTTACATTTATACTTTAGAAGTGAGAAAAGCAAGGAAGTTAAAACAGTGTCCATTCAGTGTCCAACAGATGCTGATGAAAATGCAAAGAAAAAGTCAACCACACACTATTGGTCAACTGCAAACTAGTACAACCTCTGTGGAAAGTAGTATGGCGATTTATCAAAGAACTGAAAGTAGACCTACCATTTAATCCATCAATCCCACCACTAGGAATTTATCCAAAAGAAAAAATTGACATTTTATGAAAAAGACATTTGCACTTGAATGTTTATAATAGCAAAATTCACAATTGCAAAGATGTGGAAGCAACTGAAGGGCCCATGGATACATGAATGTATTAATAATTTGTAGTATGTGTATTCCATGGAATACTACTCAGTCTAAAAAAAGATGGTGACCTACTAATCTTTCATAACAACCTGTATAGAATGGAAACTATTCTTCTAAGAGAAGTATTGAAAAATTGGAAAAAATAAATATCACATGTACTCACTAGTAAATTGGATCTAGTTGATCAAAACTTATGTGCTCATACGAAAGCAAAACTCAGTAAAATTCAAGTGGGTGGGAGGTGAAGAAGAAGGTGGATCAATTCCCATCAACTGGGTACACTGCACACTTCCTGGGTGAAGAGCACGCCTTCACACATAACTTTGACTTAAATTATATAAAAGCAAACTATGTAACCAAATTGTCTGAACCCCCATAATACTCGAAAAATTTTTTTAATGTCATATGGAACTGCTCCCACGGTGAACTCTGTCTCCTAAACCATTTTTCTAAGAGCCAATGTCCCTTGTGTATTTCTATCACTTCATGTATACAGTGCTTTATAATTAACCAATTCTGTAACTGTGTCCCCGCTGAGGCCACCTACTCCTTAGTGCTTTTTTAGTTCTCTTTTTTTCCCCTGGGAAATTTATAGTAAATAATAAACATTTCATAAACATTTAATTCATTGGTTAATTAATTAATGTTTAATGCTTAGTGGAATTAAGAAAGAATGAAGGCCTTCATAACTTGCTTAGTACCTTTCATGACGGACTCTAGGCTCAAATTGCATTTCGATTCCATTACTTTTTATAAGTTATCATGCTTTTTTGGAATAATTACTGGTTTTAGAATTTAAAGCTCTTCAGTTCAGATTTATCATGGAAAAATAGACCTAGAAAATTACAGTTTCTCTTTATTTCAATAGAATATATCATATCCTCAGTAGTATGCAATGCAAATGAATTTTGCAAGGAAATTATGTGGGTCTGGGAATAATGCTCTTGCATATCAATCATTTTATAGAATTTTATAAAATAATCCATGTTCTCATTGTCTGATTTTGCCTTACAGTCAAAAATTCAGAATCTTCCTCCTGATAGGATGCTATTTATAGTGATGCTCATAAAGAATGACAGCATACTTAGCAAAAGCTGCTAAGGTACATATACGTATTATAAATATAGCATTTCCAACTTGAAAAAAAGGACAATCTTTAACACTACGATGATTGTTTTATCTAATTACTTCCTAATGCTATAGTGTCCCAAATAATTTATATTCATCATTTAATTCTCAAAGCCCTTTTTCACATTTTTAATCCTGAAATCTTACAGCACAGAATACAGTGGAATCCTATCCTTCACAGCTTCATTAGCATTGCAACTTCTTGCCAAGAGAAACAATCAACTTGATACACTTGAATTCAACTTCAAGTTGAAGTGTATACTAATCCAGTTAAAGCCTCACTACAAATTTGACATGAATTATTGAAGTTTCCAAATGTTTTGTCAAATACATACAATGATGTAAGAAATCCTCATACCGTTGAGTCTCTTGATACTAGCCTAGACATTGGTTTGTGAAATAAAGTATAAATATTTCAGATGGTGACTAGTTTACAGCCTGTGTTTTATGAAAATATTTTCTGATTACTGTACTTTTCATATTCACTAGATTTTGAATTACCAAAGAAAATGACCCTTTCTACAAGGATTAAAGAAAACAAAAGATGTCTGTGAAGCATTCATCTGTTTAAGTCAAATACATGGGGAAAAAAGCATCTATTATTCTGGGAAAAAATAATTTTCTGACAATCCTATATAAATAAAAGAAGTATCAGGAATTAAATACTAATCACAGTATTCATATACCATGATAGTCATTATATATTATTCTTGACAAAAAATGTTAAGTGAGAAAAGAGGCTCGTACACTTTGAACTTAACAGGCAGTTATGAATTTGAGTTTTGAGTTTAAATTTTGTGTAGGAAATATGAAAATAGAACAGTACATTTCCATTCCTAATTGAGTCCTTCACAATGTCTTGTGTCAGAAATGATCTAGATTAAATCAGAAGAGCTTGCTTATAAGCAATCATCTGCAATGAAATGACATTGAATCACGAAAAGAGGTGTTAAAAATGCAAACATATTACCAAAAGCAAAGAGCTGATGTGTTCTCTCTGACTTGAACTGTTTGATATTTTCTGCCATGGAAACAGATTTCCTTTTGAAAACATAGAAAGAAATACTCACCCTCTATCTGCAATAATATCTGGATATTTCTAAAAAATATTATTTTATCACTTTCCTAAAGAACACAACACATATTGAAATAAAATGCATGAAAATAACTTGAAAATAATTAGAAGAATGGACCGTATGGCGTCTAACAGCACTATTTATTTAACACTGTTTACTTTTCTTAGACTTCAAATAGCGATCTGTAAAATCCCCTCTGTTAAGACATGGCACACTATTAAGTGACTGAAAGAAAATAAAACAAAGTTGAAAAATCAGATTTATTTTGCCAGCAGAGTTAAGTGGTTGTGATCTAGACCCTAGGTCCTGGGGTGTCCAACCACGGCCCCCCAGCTGGCTACGAATGCGTAACTAAGAGTGTGCCACGCATTAAATACGCAAACACTGAAGAAAGCTGATGAGCAAAAGAAAGACCCTGGCGTAGTTTTCACAATATCTGCCACCACAGATAAGTGAGCATTCCTAGCCAGCCGCGGGCTATGTTGGAAAACCCTGGCTCTGGAATATTTAAGTCTCTAACCCTTTTATCAACAAATCTGAACAGAAATTTTACTATTAACCTTGTTCTAGTGATGCAAAACAAGCAATGTTTGATAATTCTCCCTCTCCTCCCCATTGTCTCTCTCTGTGCCCCTTCTTTTTCTCTCTTAATAATTGATTATTCTCAAATATTTCCATAATATCCTCCAATACCATTGCTAAAAGCTCTCTCTCTCTCTCTTTTTTGAGACATCACCTGAAATCACTGTTCCTCCCCCAACCCTTCACTAACTTTCTACACCACTTTCTGTACATATTTACTCTTATTCTAATCCCTTTATTCTGTCCCCTAACCCCTCCATGTTTGAATTCCCTATGGTGGGTGGTTCTCCTTCCCAGTTAATTATTTCAGGCTTACTGAACAATAATTCCAAACTAGCTCCCTTAGTTCTTGGTCAGACTGGTCTCCTAATTCCTTGTCATTCATCATAACCTATTCTAAACTTTGGGCATACATTCATATGGGTTCCCCTCCTTAATTTCTTTTATGTTTATTTTTCTCTGCTCAGGACCCTCTCCATTAGGGCCTATATTCTCATTAGAGCAGATGATAAATTTTCAGGCTTGAAAGTCACTAAGCAAGTTTCCCAATGCTGCCATAACAAATCACTACACCAAGTGGTTTAAAGCAGGAGGCATTTATTCTTTTACATTTCTGGAGGCTAGAAGTCCAAACTCAAGTTTTCCTCATGCTCCTTCTCGTGGCTCAAGGGATGAATCTTTTGTTAACTCCTCCTGGATTCTGGCAATCCTGGGACTCCTTAGCATTCCTTGTCTTATTGCTGTGTCACACCGAATTCTTCCTCTGTTCTTCCATGGCCATCTTCCCTCTTGCATATGTCTTTAAATATCTCACTTCTTAATAAGTCACCAGTCATTGAATTAAAAGATCATCCTAACCCGTATCAGTTAATCTTACCTTGATTATGTCTCAAAGACCTTCTTCTCACAGAAGGCCACACTCACAGATAAAGGTGATTAGGACTTCAAGGTATCTTTTTGGGAGGTAGAATTCAACCCACCATAGGGACACCCCACCGTGGTCTGAATACTTTTGTTGACCTTAGAAATTCACACTTTAGGCTGTTACCAATTTTATCAGCAGATAGTTCAGAAAAACAAAATAATAACTTCTTTACCACAAATTTATTGGCCTTCTTTCCCTAGTTCTATTTTTGAGCTCATACTGAATAATGAGTGTTGCATTCTCGACATTATAGACTATTAAATGATTAAAGACAGTTTATTTTCCCGTAAGACCATCTCTAGGATACACATTCCTATTTTACTTAATTGTCTTCTTTAAATATGTCACATACAGAATGAAAAACATGACATGTGTCTCTCAAGAAACCTCATTTAGCTCCAGTTGCCTGATTTTTAAGAGAATGTCTTTTAATTTCCTACTTTCATATATAATTATAGTTCATCATATCATAATGGCTTTGATGTCAGACAGACGTGGCTATGAATCCCAAGTTTGCCACTAAATAAGTGTGTTGCTATTAAAATGAAATAATTTTTCTAAGCATCAATGTCCTTGGTAAAATGAGGATGTAACATTTAACATCAAGAATTAATGAAAGTAATAATTAGATAATAGGTAATTAACACAATGCTTGGTAGGCTTAATAACTGCTGATTTGTAAAAACGTAATTTTTATTGGTCTAGCTACATGGAAATCTCATTTAACACATTAGAACCTTATATCGAGTGCAGCCTAGATTCCTCAGTATTAATTTATGCTCTGACACCATTATAGTTAATATGGATTTATACATTCCTCTATAGAACTGGCTATTCTTATCTTGCTAACTATGGAGCATAGGAATAGAATAGTTTCAAACACATCTATAGTTTCAGCAGTGAGGTAAGCTCAGGAATTTTTATGTTCAGATTAGTAAATGGAGCTAATATAATGCTTATTATCACCAATAATTATCACAAAGACTAGTCTCTGAAAAACCTGGGAAATTCTTTGGTTTCTTAAAAGAAATAGCATTTCTTATTCGACCTATAGTCTGATGCAGGGTCTTAGTTCTCCATTCTGCATATATCTGCCGTTGAACCTTGGGAAATGTGGCAGATGCTCTCAGTTACCACCAGATAACCATTTTCCCATTTTTCCTTAAAAGCAAACAAATTTATTTGGAAAAGTAACACATACAACCCAAATACTACATCTTACAAGTTTCCTCGCAGTTAGAAGAATTCATTTAATCAAATTTATATCAATTAGATATAAGTAAAAATGTTTTTTTTTGTAAGACTCCTAAGAAGGAAGTTTAAAGAAACTTGACTTATCTGGGAAATAGCTTAAGAATATAGGCAATTTTGAGAAAGATCTAGCAGACCTCTTAGGATAAGAATCAGCCTTGATGATGGATGTCAAGAAAGTGTTATAGAACACTAAGGAGAAAAATAGGTCCCTAATATCCACAGAAACTCCAGGCCACCCTTGGGCTCCCTTCACAAGGGGAAAAATTATACTTCTGTTAGGTAGGGCTAAAGAGGAAAGAGAACAGAGACTTTGTCTAGGGATGTCCATTGAGAAACCACTGATGTTTAAAATGACTAGAATTGGGGGCACTCCCAAGTATGAACAGATGACACGACAAGGGTTCCCTAAAGATTGACCAGATGTTTGGTCTTCAATAGAGGGTTTCCCAGCAATAGAGGGTTTCCCAGGACTGAGAAACACTCCTAAAGACAGAGAAACCACAAAGCAGAGATATAATCAAGGCCTTGATAGAGGATCTCTTTAAAGCACGGGCACAATTGAAGTAACAGCAAATGCCCTGAAATGACCTACCCTCATTAACACAATAAAAATCAAACCCACCAGTGCCATGACAATTTACAAATGCCACAGAAAACCCTGAAAATTCCCTCACAAATGTGGAACAAGGGAGCATTCTCAATTCCAAGAATTCTCCACCCTTTTCCAAGAAAAACCATGAATTTTCCACCTCCCACACTTAACGTAAAATTAGGAAATCAGCAAAGAAAAATCTTATTAAACTCAGGGTCTCCTTCACTCACACTTGGGCTGACCATTTGGTCTCTAGAACATACTATGCTTTTAACAAACTTTGACATTTGGCTGCTTGCACCTGCTTTCTCTGCTTACTTACTACATCAACTCAATACCAATAACTATTCTTTCGTACTACAAACCAGGAATCTGAGAACTCGCAGACCTGACACATGGTCCCCCATACCTAACACTTCTATTTTTTGAAACTGCTAATAGTTTGTGTTTTCTGTATGCAGATCAAACTAATTCAGTTTTTTTCCAAATCTAACTGAAGGGGACTTCAAATAGACATCTGGGCAACTGAAAAACGTGATTCTTGGCCTGTGGGTCTTTTGTTCAACCATTCTAGTGTCATAGGTTGAATTGTACTCCCAGAAAATTCATGTTGAAGTTTATACTCTTAGAACCTCAAAAGGGAAACTTATTTGAACTTGCCTTGAAAAAAAAAAAACAACTGCCTACTAGAGCAAATCTTTACACACTTTACAGGAAGGCAACAAATTCTAGATGTTCAACAACATAACATTCATAATACTCAATTAAAACCACTTGCACAGACGCAGGAAAATGTGGCTCATGACCAGAAGAAAACTTAGTTAATATAAATAAAACCAAAAATGAATGACAGAAGTGATGAAACTAGCAATCAAGATCTTTTCAAGTATGTAAGGAAAAAGACGAACTAACTCAATAAGGATAGATATTGAAACTAAAAAAATAATCCAGTGAAAATTCTAGAGCTAAAAAATATAATAAATACACAGCAGTGTTTAACCTTTTTTGTTTTTATCACTGCGCCTTAGAAAATTAAGAGTTGTCTTGGGCCACATATTAAATAGACAAACACAAATGAAAAGCTGAGTAGAAAAGGAAATTGTCCGTGTATTTTTTTCATGATATCTAATACCACAAGTTTGCAAAAAATTCCTAACAAAATCACTGTGTGTCACAGATTGCACACTCCTGCAAGTTAAATTAAGAATCACCCATTTTTTTTCTGTAAAGGACCAGATTGTAAATATTTAAGGTTTGTGGCCTGTACCTTCTCTGTTGCAGCTGTCCAACTCTGCCGTTCTAGCACCGAAGAAGTCATAAAGACAACATATAAACAAGAGTGTGACTGTGCTCCAATAAAACTATATTTACAAAAACAGATGGCTAAGTGGATTTGGCCTGATGGCCTTATTTACTGACTTCTGCTTCAAACCAACCAAATATAATTCTCCAAATATGTTAGGGTTATGTTGTTGGAGATTTGAAGCAACAAAAATCTGTGCCGGTTAAAGATATGTGATAGTAGCTGGATTTCATTTACATAAAACAGGAAGACAATTTACAACACTTGAAGTACTCTAGACTTTGATTATTCTTTTAAGAACCTTTGATCTAGCCTTCTTTTCCTAGCAAGAATTCAAGAGTTCATGAGTCTGCCCACATTCCTGCTGCAATAGCTTAAAAATATCAGATAAATTAAAATCAAACCCTTTAAATTAATATCACAAACTATTTTTGATGAATTAAAATCCCATGGCGAGAAGAACCTTTCCAAGGTAAGTTATGTGGAAATAAACAAGACAGACCCAATGAGAACAAAGGCTATTTATTCAGAGCTTGCTATAAAAGGAAAGGTGGCTTCAATCTTTGCATTTGGTAGAATTTAAGGCAGGAAAGGAGGTGGACTAGTGATACAGTCAAAAAGGGGGAAAAAGGAAAGTTTAAGTATGCTTCAATTCGAGGTTTTTGGCATGCAGAAGATGAGAGGGGATAACTAGAAGTAGGGCATCTTATATGATTGTTTTGAGAAGCAAGTTTGAATTTAATTGATCTTGAATTGTAATCAGGGGGAAAAAATAGGGAAGTCATTAGTCATTGACCAATTCTGATCATTCTGGGCTGACTGAGGCAGAGATTTTTATTTTGCTTCATGAGATATTTATATACTGCAGAATTTGTGGGTGAGAGTTCTGCAATCATACAAGATCTGTCCAGGTTGGGGCCATAATCCTGAAGACACAATTCCAAATGCCATCATCTTAATTTATCGTGACCTTTGCAAAAGGAACAATTTAACACATACTTCCCATTTTGTTTTAATAAATATAGTAAGGAGAATGATATTTGCTTCCTCAATACCAAATCTGTATTAATCAGTATTTTCCAAAGAGATAGAACCAGTAAGACTTGTATTTACATATGAGAGAGTGAATTTATTCGATGTATTGCTTCAAGTGATGGAGGTGGCAAAGAAGTCCCATGACAGGCCATCTAAAAGGTGAGATCCTGGAATTCTGGCAATGTTGCCCAGTTCAGATCTTAAGGCCTCCATCCAGGGAAGTTAATGCTATAACTCTCAGTCTGAGGCCATGAGCCTCTGGACCCAGGGGGCCACTGGTGTAAATCCTAGCATCCAAAGGCTGGCAAACCTGTAGTTCTGACGTCCAAAGTAGTAGGAAAAAAATTCTGTCTCAGCTTTCAGAGGAAGATGGCAAACCCCAGACTTTCTGTATTTGCTCTCTCTCGGCCCCCAGCCAAGTGACAGTGTCTGCCAACACTGAGGGCAGATTGCCCCACCTAACACACTCAGCCCCACACGCTAATCCCCTGTGAAAACTCTCTCACAGACCAACCCAGAATGTTTTACCTGGTTCCTTAATCCTGTGAAACTGACACCTTAAATTAAGTCCAGCCCTTGTCAACTTGACACCATATGTATCTCCTTAAAACACATTTGATTTCCAGATAAATACACTGACAAAGCAAGGGCTCCCCTAACTTGATGCAACTAATATGATGCAACTCCTTGCAGACAACCCAAAGCAGCACTAATCCATTCCCCATAGTTGGGCTTTCAAGATTTCAGCATTTGAGGCTTTAATCATCTAGGATTGTGATTTTCATAGTAGTTTAGAAGTTAGAGATTTCTGACTTTAGGGATTTTGATATTTGTTTGAGGATTTCAACATTCTGGATTATGGCTTGGAGACTGCATCTTCAGAATTATGATAAGCACTGTCTCTAACTGTTATCTATTTGTATATTGTTACTTATGTTAAATAATCCCTAGAGACATTTTTTTCTCCTGGAAGTATTTGCAGATTCTGGATACTAGCTGAAGTTAGGGCTAACCTCAGGCTAATAATTTGTGGGAAACATAAATCAACATTTTTTTTAACCAGCTGTACACAGCTGGAGTAACACATTATAAACATGAAAGGCTTCAACTGAGTGACTAGGTTTCCCCATAGGACAATGGCTATTCTGGCTTTTTGGCTCTTATGGAAGGTTGGAGAGTTTATTTGAACGTTTTGAAGAGAATAAAATCTTGTGCAGTATTGCCTAGTTTAGAGAACAAGGACTTGTTGGAGAAAGGGATAGCCTTAAATATGGCACTGTTCCTTTGTAAGCATTAGCTTGGTTAAGAAGCTATAAGTGGCAAGGAGATTAAGGGAGAAGCAGAAAATTTCTAAACTCTCACAAATTTTCAGAGCTGAACTGACAGAAAACCTACGAAACAGTCAAATAAGCAAGAAGACTTTGGAGGTCCAACTGGAAACAAAGGGGAGACCAAAGAAGATAAGTAAGTTTTTCTAAAGCTACTTACAGTCCAGGCCTAACCAAGAGATAGCTTTGAATAGATTGAAGGGATTGAAAGAATAAACAAATCCACCCCCTCTCATAGTTTTCCACATATGTGTGTACTTTCTCTTTTTTATTCATATATAGGCTTTTTAAACATAATCTCTGAGATTTAACAATAATAGAACCTTTCTAAGTTGACCACCCTGGAGACTGTAACAAACTGGCAAACACACGGAGGTGGTTAACATAAGGACTAGGTCTGCTGTCCTGATTGGTACATTCAGCGCATGACTGGTCGATGAAAATTAGGTCAACCTAAGGAGGTGGTTAATGTAGGAAGGTTGCTAACCTATGGAGGTTCTACTATATTCAAAAATTTGCAAATTCATAAATATGCAGAAAAATAAGTATAAAAACCAATAATCAAGAGAAAGGACAACAGCAGCAAGCCTACATGTGACTCAGATATTTAATTTCATGGTATATATGTCTTATATGTTATGATTTATGAGTCAAATATTATCTAATACATTTTAAGACACCTGGACTTTTAAAGGAAGCTTGACACATATATTAAAATCCTGTGGAAGAATATACAAATCATTAAGTTAACCTAAAGTTGACAAGTAAAAACACTCATTGACCTATCACACAGACAGACTCATGGATATGTGGAAATTTAATATGGGTTAAATTTTACTGCATAGGGGCGGAGCAAGATGGCGGACGAGTAACAGCTTCCTTGTGGCTGGGCACGGTGAGACTGGGGAGATAGGACTTCAGGCATCTCTGCCAGGCAGGATCTGCCCAGAAACTTCCCTTTGGGGACACGGGGAGACAGCGTGAGGCTTCTGGACACCCTGAGGAAGGCTAAAGTGGCGGAGATTGGGCAAGTGGTTCTGTCTGTTCATTTGGTCGGATCCTGTCGGCAGCTGTGGGTGGGGCAGCAGTGGGACTGCAGGCTGGAAGGGCCTTGCCTATGAGCCGTTTGGGTTTCTTTTGGACTTGGCACTCAGTTGAACTGCCTTGGGAGAACTTGGGCAGGAGTGTGGGGGGTTTTGAGTGTTGTCTGGGGCCCCAGACTGGACCACCAAGCCAGACGGAGCTGCCAGTGTTTGGTGGTGGGCTGTGTGGAGCCATTGTGGGAGAACTGCCCTGGCAAGCCCCACCCTCAGGGTCGCAGAACAGGCATTGGGCGGGAGCGAGTAATCTAGTGACTGAGCAGCCTAAAGGCAGGGACTGAGAAGCCTTGCAGCCTTAGCCCTCAGGGGCATAGGGTGAGTCGGTTTTGGCACACTGGGCAAGTGGATAGCCACTTAAGGAGTGATCCCAGCCACAGCGCTTTCCTGGGAAAGCTTCTGCTTAGCCCAAGTTAGCAATGTAAAGTGTCTTCTAAGCAGGCTGAGGAGTATTTAAGCTCTCCACCCTGCAGGGTTTGAGAAATCATTAGAAACACAGGGTCACCCCCTACAAAGATCCAGTAACAACAGAGTGATTCTGCCAGGGTCAGATCTGGGAGAGACACTCCCCCAACTCTGAGGACGGTCATGGGCAACAGTGAAAAATAATCATGAGGTGGAATCAACAGAAAAACTCTGGCAATATGAATAACCAGAGTAGATCAACTCCTCCAAGGAATGACAAAGTAGATGAAACACAAGATCCCTTGCATAAGCAAATGGCTGAGATGTCAGAAGTTGAATTCAGAGTCTGGATAACAACTAAGATCAGCTCAATGGAGGAAAAGATGGAATTAGAATTTCAAGCAATAATCCAAAAGACCCAAAAGATGTCTCAAGAACTGAACGAGTTCAAAGAGAAAATGGCCAAAGATTTTGACACATTGAAAAAAGAAGTTGTAGCCCTCAAAGATCTGAGAAATACAGTAGAATCCCTCAGTAACAGAATGGAACAAGCAGAAGAAAGGATTTCTGAAACTGAAGACAGAGACTTTGAATGCTCCCAAATGCTCAAAGAGATAGAGAAATGGAAGGCAAAAACAGATCATTCTCTCAGACAGCTCTGGGATAACTCAAAGAAAGCCAATATTCGCCTTATAGGGATACCTGAAAACGATGAAGTGGCATCAAGAGGCACAGAGTCTCTTCTTCATGAGATTATGAAAGAGAACTTCCCAGACATGCCAAGAGATTCTGAAATTCAGATAGCAGACAGTTTCAGGACCCCAGCACGACCCAACCCAAATAAGACATCCTCCAGGCACATCATAATTAAGTTCATGAAAGTTAATAT
>CAUYON010022705.1:0-22017 GCA_963573935.1 Arctocebus calabarensis | reverse complement strand
GCAGGGAAAACTCTTGAAGAAATCGGCCTGGGGGAATATTTATGAAGAAGACCCCCCAGGCAATTGAAGCAGCTTCAAAAATACACTACTGGGACCTGATCAAACTAAAAAGCTTCTGCACAGCCAAGAACACAGTAAATAAAGCAAGCAGACAGCCCTCAGAATGGGAGAAGGTATTTGCAGGTTATTTCTCAGGCAAAGGTTTAATAACCAGAATCCACAGAGAATTCAAATGTATTAGCAAGAAAAGAACAAGTGATCCTATCTCAGACTGGGCAAGGAACTTGAACAGAAACTTCTCTGAAGAAGACAGGCAGTTGGCCTACAGACACATGAAAAAATGCTCATCATTCTTAATCATCAGACAAACGCAAATCAAAACTACTTTGAGATATCATCTAACTCCGGTAAGATTAGCCCACATCACAAAATCCCAAAACCAGAGATGTTAGTGTGGATGTGTAAAGAAAAGGGAACACTCTACACTGCTGTGGGAATGCAAACTAATACATTCCTTTTGGAAAGATGTTTAGAGAACACATAGAGATCTAAAAATAGACCTGCCACTCGATCCTATAATTCCTGTACTAGTTATATATCCAGAAGATCGAACATCACATTATAACAAAGATATTTGTACCAGAATGTTTACTGCAGCCCAATTCATAATTGCTAAGTCATAGAAGAAGCCCAAGTGCTCATCGACCCAAGAATGGGTTAATAAATTGTGGAATATGTACCATGGAATATTATGTAGCCTTAAAGAAAGATAGAGACTTTACCTCTTTCATGTTTACATGGATGGAGCTGGAACATATTCTTCTTAGCAAAGTATCTCAAGAATGGAAGAAAAAATATACAATGTACTCAGCCCTACTATGAAACTAATTTATAGCTTTCATATGAAGGCTATAACCCAACTATAGCACAAGATATGGGGAAAGAAGCAAGGGGGGGGTTGGGGTGGAGGGATGGTAATTGGTGGGACCACACCTGTGGTACATCTTAGAAGGGTACAGGTAAAACTTACTAAATGTAGAATATAAATGTCTTAACATAATAACTAAGAAAATGCCATGAATGTTATGTTAACTAGTTTGATGAAAGTATTTCAAATTGTATATAAAACCAGCACATTGTACTCCATGATTGCATTAATGTACACATTTAATTTTTTAAAAAAATTAAAAAGAGAACTACAGAACTACCATATAATACAGTGATTCCACTTCTGGCTATATGTATAAAAAAATCAGATGTTGATTGTTTGTTGGAGCATTACTCACAATTGTCAACATATGGAATCAGAATCGACATAAGTGTCCATCAATATATGAATAGATAATGAAAAGTGGTAAATATACACAGGAGAATACTATTTAGCATAAAAATGGAGGAAATTCTGTCAGCATGGATGAGCCTGGAAGATATTATGCTAAGCGAAAAAACCCGAGTACAGAAAGAAAAATATACATGATGTTACTTCTATATGGAATCTGAAAAAGTCAAACTCATTAAAGCAGAGATTATAATGGTGCTTACCAGGATGTGGAAGAGGGGGAAATTCAGTGATGTTGGACAAAGGGTACAAAATTTCAGTTGGACAGGAGGAATAAATTCTGGAGATTGATCATGCAACATAGTGACTATAGTTAATAATAATGTATATACACTTGAAGTTGCTAGGAAAATAGGTTTTAAGTGTCTTACCATCCACACAAAAAATGATAAACAAGTGAGGTGATGGATATATTAATTAAATTGATTTAATCACTCCACAATGTATGTGTATATATATATATATAAAATATCAAAATATCACATTGTACATGTACACCATAAATATATATGTATAATTTTATTTGTCTAGAAAAAGAAGGATCTCAAACCAATAACCTTTTACCTTAAGCAACTAAGGAAAGGCGTGGTGTCGTACCATAGTGGTTACAGTGCCAGCCACATACACTGAAGTCGTTAGGCTCTAACCCAATCCGGGCCAGCTAAAACAATAATGACAACTGCAACAAAAAATAGCCAGGCATTGTGGCGGGCCTCTGTAGTCCCAGCTACTTGGGGGCTGAGACAAGAGAATCACTTAAGTCCAAGAGTTTGAGGTTGGATGAGCTATGACACCATAACACTTTACTGAGGGTGACATAGTGAGACTCTGTCTCAAAAAAAGAAACAAAGGAAAAAAGAGAAAACTAAATTTAAAGCAAACAGAAGAAAGAAATAATAAAGATTAGAGCAGATATAGAAGAAGAAATAGAGAATTAAAAAAACAGATGAAATTGAGGAAACTGAAACTTGGTTATTTAAATAGATTGCCCAAACTGACAAACTTTTAGTTACACTAAAAAGAGCAAAAAGATTGAAATTACTGAATTCCTGAATAAAAGAAGTGTCAACACTACCACCTTTCAAAAATAAGAAGGATTGTAATTAACTATAAGCCGTTGTAAGCCAATACATTAGAAAATCTAAATGAAATAGATAAATTCCTAGAAACATTGAAGCAATCAATGTTTACCCAAAAAATTGGATAATCAAAAACTTATCCACAAAGAAAAGCCACCATATGACTTTACTGTAAGTTCTACCAAATGTTTAAAGAATTAACTCCAATTCTGCACAAATTCTTCTAAAAAATATATATAGAAGATTCACTCTTTCAGGCCATCCTTAGTTGTATCCCAAACTCAGACGAAGAGATCACATGAAAAGGACACTAATGAGGCTCAGCGCCTGTGGCTCAGCGGGCTAAGGTGCCAGCCACGAACACCTAAGCTGGCGGGTTTGAATCCAGCCTGGGCCTGCCAAACAACAATGACGGCTGCAACCAAAAAATGGCCAGGCGTTGTGGCAGGCACCTATAGTCCCAGCTACTTGGGAGGCAGAGGCAAGAGACTCGCTTGAGTCCAGGAATTGGAGGTTGCTGTGAGCTGTGATGCCACAGCACTGTACCCAGGGTGACAGCTTGAGGCTCTGTCTCAAAAAAAAAAAAAAAGAAAAAGAAAAGGACACTAATGAAAAGGACACTATAAACCAACATCTTGTGGGACTGGAGACGTAAAACTTTTCAGTACAATACTAGCAAACTGAGTCTTGCAACACATAAAAAGATATATACCATGATAAATTTCGGATTTATCTGAGAATTGTAAGATTGGTTCCACATAGGAAAATCAATGTGATTCATCATGAAGGAGGAAAAAGTCATGATAACCTTGATAGGTGCAGATGAAGCAACTGACAAAATCTAACAGCCTTAAATAATAAACACCCTCAACAAACTACAAACAGAAGGGAATCACCTCAAACTAATAAAGGGCATCTATGAAAACCTCTTAGCTAACAGCATACTTAACAGTGAAAAACTGAAAGTTTTCTTCTAATATCAAGAGTAAGGAAAGATTGTCTACTCTCACTACTTTTCTTCAACAGTGTGTTCGAAGTACTATCCAGGGCAATTAGGCAAGATAAAAAAGGATTGGGGGAAAATCCAACTTGGAAAGCAAGAAGTAAAATATGTCTCTGTACACATGACCTAACCTTGTATAAAGAAACTCCTGGAAAAATCTACAAAAGGCCCATGAAAGCAAATAAATGTGTTCAGCAAGCATATAAAATCACTATAGAGAAATCAGATGTATGCATATGCACTAGCAATGAATAAAGCAAAAATAAAATTGAAAAAAGCAATTCCATTACAATAGAATTAAAAAGACGTAAATCCCTAGGAATAAGTTTAACCAAAGAAGTGAAAGGCTGTTGAGTCCATTTGCTGATTTTTAAAAAATTTTTTATTATATATTTTGCATCTGAAATTTCCATTTGTTCTTTTCTTATTATCTGTTTTTTCTTGTACTTTTAAAATTTTTCTTGTTCAGAGTTTCTATTTTTAAATTGATATCAATTGTGAACATAATGATTTGTTTAAGTATTTTAGGATGACTGTGTAAAAACCCTTTTCAGATAATTCTAACATCTGTGCCTCTATGTCATCTTGAGGTTGGTGTCTTATGTCTGTTCACACTCCAGTTGGGATAATCTTGCTTCTTGGCATTATGAGTGACACAGCCAAGGAAGGGGTATCTTTTTCTTAGTGGTAGATAGGTATGAACGTTCAGGATCCCCACTAGGTCTCTGCTGATACCTCCCTGTATGGGAAAGAAAAAAGTTCCCTACCCATTATTGCTTCCTGCATGGCTTTCACTGATACCATGGGAGGCTTAATAAATTGTTATTACTAGCAATGCAAGTGCATCAAGTTATGACTCTCTTCTTAAGTACCCATATGTGCATCCACAGGAGGTGGCCTTTTCATAGCTGCATGGTGGTGAAAGCCTTGACTCTCCTTTTGACCTCCTGATATCACTCCAGTAAGGAAGGCAAGGGGAACCTTGTTTGAGTGGGTGGGAATGGAAATCCAGTCTTCCCATATGGTCTCCAGTGCTGCATAGAACCATAAGGTGCTTCCTCATTGCTTGGTGGGTACAAAAGTCCCAGCTTGGGCTAGGCCTTTTCCGATACCACTCTAATTGGGTTCTGTTACAGCCTGGCATGGGTGAAGTTCAAGTTTCCTACTCAGCCGTTGCTATATGTGGGTGTGGGGGGATGGGTGAATAGTTTTCTGTGATGTTTGGTTGAAGTAGAGCGTTACTGGTAAATGTTTTCTTTCTTGCTAAGCTCATACCTTGGCTAAAGAGAATAAGCTTTTCTTGGACCTTTAAAAATTCTG
Source organism: Arctocebus calabarensis (assembly GCA_963573935.1). Classification (NCBI taxonomy): domain Eukaryota; kingdom Metazoa; phylum Chordata; class Mammalia; order Primates; family Lorisidae; genus Arctocebus; species Arctocebus calabarensis. The sequence continues at coordinate 17,276 of CAUYON010022705.1, read as the reverse complement.
TACTCATCAGCATTTCTAAGTCACCAGCTTTTCTAATATCCAGGCTGGGGATATGAGCAAAAAGAAAACCCAAGGAATTCTTAACGATCTAATTTTCGAGTTTCAAGGTCCCTATCTGATCTTTCTTCTCTTCATTTTTCAGAGTCTTCTAATCTTTACTTAGTATATAGTGTACAGGACATTTAGCTGTACACGCTAGCAAGGATAGAGAAAGGTACATTGACTTCATTTTCCTAGAAATGGCAGGGCCACATAAATCAATTTTTAAGACCAAGCAACTGATTTAAATGGGAAATTCATAAATAAGACTATTCAAATGGCCAATACACACATGAAAAAACAGGTCCTCAGGGGCGGCCCCTGTGGCTCAAAGGAGTAGGGCGCCAGCCCCATATACCAGAGGTAGCAGGTTCAAACCCAGCCCCAGCCAAAAACTAAAAAAAAAAAAAGAAAGAAAGAAAGAATCCAAGGTACTCAGCATTATCATTCATCAGTTTAATGGAAATTAAATTTATAAATACAATAATACCAAACATTCAACAGAATCACTAAATTTTTTTTAATTGTATGAAGACATTGTATTCTGCATTTAGTAAGTTCCACCTGTATCCCTCTAAGATGCACCATAGGTGTGACCCCACCAATTACCCTTCCTCCACCCCGGAAGAATCACTAAAATTTTAAAAAGACAGTCAATACTGAATGTTTGCAAGATTCATGAGAATTAAAATGGGCACAATCACTTTGGCAGACATTTTGGCATATCTGCTCTAGCTGTGCTCTTGAGTGCTCACAGACCCATGAATCAGCTCTGAAGTATGCACCTTAGTGAAATGAATAATATGTGTCCACCAAAAGACATGTATGAAATGTCAGAGAAGCTTTAACTGTGGTAGTCAAAATTAAAAACAACAGGCCATTAACTGTCAAATAAACACATAAATTGTGGTCATAGTCATACAATTTGATGCTACACAGAAACAAAAGAAAGAAGAAAACTATTTCTATACATAATAATATGAATGAATCTCACAATAGTAATGTGTGAAAGAAGTCAAGCTTAAAGAGTATACATTGTGCAGTCCCATTTATAAGAGCAGGCAAAATTATTTAATGGTGATAGGAATCAAAATAATGGTTAATTCTGAGAAAGGAATAATGACAGTTGTGGTTTCATGGTGGGCATGGCTATAAATGCAAAAATTAATTAAACCTAGTATTTGTACATTTTTTATGTACTTGTATACAAACATATATTTTAAGTTATTTTATATACACACACACAACACATCTAAAATAATTTTAAAAACATTTTTAAAGATTTTCTTACATTTCTCTTTAGCAATATATTCTAATGGCCCCATACTGGACCTCCTTGTAATCCAGAGTCACTTTACTTTTAAGATCTTTATTTATCTCTTTTTAAACTTTTTATTTACTTTCCAGCTTCCTTAAGATACATGATCACCTACCTGTTGGTCAGGACCAATAATACTGCCCCAATGCTCATTACAAGTGAACTACTTAGATTGTCCAGAGCACATCATAGTATTTGCAAAACCTTGTATATACATAGCTTGGCTTGTATGCCAAAATCTCCCAAAATATTATCTCCTTTATGTCAATTTTCTATTACACCTCAGAAAACGTGCATTATTTCCTGGCATAAATAATTAACAAAATTGATTTTATTATTGTACATACTTTACCACTGATAACTGTTTATATACAAAGAAGCTAGTTGAGGAAAGAAATAACTTATTATCTACCTCTGTATCCCTCAAGGCTTCCATGTATATAGAAATAATGAAGATAAAGTAATTCTTACTTTTTCCAGAGACCTTCATTTCTTCACTGGACATATACATTTGACCAGTGACTGCCTATCTTCATAAGGCTCAATCCTACTTCCTCTGGAGAGCCTCCTGTGACCTTCTCAGTCAGAAACGATTATGACCTTGCTGCTTCTGAAGGATTATATGGATTATTTATTCCATTCTCTTGGCATTTACTTTGCACCAAAATAATTCTGAAAGGATATAAATTAAACATATTTGTTTAAAAAAAAACAATTATTAAAAATTTGAAGTAAATATATTTTAATATTTATTAAATGTCTTAATCATAAAAAAAGAGGGCTTCACTTAAAAATGAAAGAAGAAATCACATGTAAAAAGCATCAATAAGTTACAGTATATAAAAAGTTTAAATTTAATGATGGCAAGATTTTTAAAACTGTAATCAAAATAAAAGACAAATAACAGTGAGAGTATATCAGTCTATCCTCTCATCCATAATTTCTACCTATATCAGTGGATATAAAAGAAACAAACTATGACTATACATATAACCCTTATATTTCCACCGAAATGATTTACTCTAAAACAATCTCAACTTGTATTTCATTGTAGTGTGTGCATTTCACTTTTAAAACATTTTCTAGGTTTCCTTTAATGACTATCCACAAAAAATTTTTTTACATTGTTAACTTTGTAAAAATAATTTCATTAAAGCCTATTGCTTTGTGGCTTTTGTGTAAAGGGTGTTAAATTTCTCTGCCTGCCAGGAGGACAATTTAATAGCAGTCTTAAGGACTTACTTCTGTTATTTGTGGGTTCCCCTTTCACTTCCACACTCTTTAACTTCTCTTCTCTGAATATCCCTTTCCATAGGCTTCAAAATAGCTTCACAAAGGCTGTATGCAAGTGAAAGTATAAAAAGGTATCATACATACCAAATGATTATCTGGATTTCAAAATCATTATAAAATTTCCTCCTGAATCCCGGCAACAGCTCCTGGAGGATTACAGTTCCCAGTTTGTGGGGAAACTAGGTAATGTGTGGAAAGATTGGTGAAGTGTGAACTTCCGAACAGAATTAGACCCCGAAAGTGGGGTGCCATCTGGTGCAGTGAGGTGGTGGGAAAGACACCCAGATGGGGAAGATTCCGGAGAGGAAGAGTCCATTGTTTTGGAATTTGGGAGATGGTGTTCACTGCAGGCACCTGTCCATGCAGGCCAGGTGCAGCAATTTGAGTCCCACCTGCAGACAGTCATCCTACACTTGGAACTACCTCAGGATTTCGTGCACTTCACAGGAACTGGAGCAGAGACAGGGTCTCTGAGGGCAAGAAACATTTGCTACTTTGTTAACCTCTGGTTTAGAACAAGCTCAGGTGGAACATTCCCCAGTTTCCACTGAACACCTGAGGTAATCAGAATTCAACTCGCCCAGCCAGCTGGTGGCAGAGTGTGGTCCTTGGCTGATGTTGCAGAGAGAATTTGAGAAACCTGCCTGTGAAGATTTTTTGATATCGGTGGAATTAGCAGTTTGGCAAGGTCTAGGTGCCAAGTCGGTAATCAGGCAACACCAAGAACAATTTAAGCTGGGAGACAAATATAAGCCTGGGAACCACTCGTGGCTCCACCTGGTGTCCAGAAAGTATATTGCAACATGAATATATTCCTACTAAAGACCATCCCTACAGCGTAACTATAGTAATATGTTTATATTATATATAAATAATTTTGTTACCTTTTTTTCTCTCTTTGCTCAAAGCCCCACCATGGAGGATTGCAGTTCCCAGTTTGTGGGGAAACTAGGCAATGTGTGGAAAGATTGGCTCTGAGAAGGAGCAACTCAGCCACAGGAGGAGGCTTGGGTCTCCATACAATGGGTGGAGGCTTGGGAACTGCTGAGGCAAGGGAACTCAAGTGGAGACACCTTCCATAGAGCAGCAACATTAATAGAACTATCACATCAGGGTCAAGTTTTGGAGAGACACCTCCCCAATTCTGGACTGCCGGAGGGAGCTAGATCTCACATTGCAGGGATACCAGAGGAGCAGAGTGGCTGGGGCAGAGGCATGGTCTCTGAGGGCAAAAAACATTTGCTATTTTGTTAACCTCTCGTTTGGAACAAGCTCAGGTGGAACACTCCCCAGTTTCCATTGAGCAAGGTGAAACACTCCCCAGTTTCCATTGAGCACCTGAGGTAATCAGAATTCAGCTCCCCCAGCCAGCTGGTGGCAGAGTGTGGTTGCTTGGCTGGTGAGGCATTGACTTCCCTCTGACTCTAGCAGGCCCACATTCCAGGCTCATTTGCTTAGTGGAGGGAGCTGGTCCACAGCCCCATGGTCCTACCAGTGCCTGGGTGTGACAGAAGTACAAGGTGGGGAAGGAGGCACCAGCCCCCCCCAGGACTGTTTTGCTGGGTAGGCCTTTCTGACTCCACAGAGCACTGGAGTGAGTTACATTTGAGCCCCCAGTGGAGCTCTGCTCCATGGATGCTGAAGACCTTTTGAACTCTCCCACTGGTTGGTGTTTGTGTTGACCGGGACAAATGGTTAAGAACTCTTGACCAGGGCCGATCATCCAGGGACTCACCAAGGTTGTACTCTGGTTGTGTTGTTGTGGGAGAGTGGGATTCTCCCCTTCCAGTTGTTGCCTTTTGGGGGGGGGTGTCTTAGCTCCTTAAATATCTCCTTTGAGATTTCAGCCCAAAGCCACTGATTCACTAAGATTGGACAAAGACTAGCTGAATATAGGTCAGAGCCATGTAGCCCCACCCAGGGACTCACCAAGGTTGTACCCTAGTTGTGTAGTTGTGGGAGAGTGGGATTCTCCCCTTCCAGTTGTTGCCTGGGGGTGAGGGGTGTCTTAGTTGCTTATATATCTCCTTTGAGATTTCAGCCCAAAGCCACTGATTCACTAGGATTGGACAGAGACTAGCTGAATACAGGTCATAGCCATGTAGCCCCACCACACCAAGAAGGTCCTCCAGAGTTTCAGGCTGTAGTACTGAATGGGACCTTTGTAAAACTCTAAGGGAAAAGCAACAATCACCAGTCCCAGTTCTTTGGTAAAGGGTTGGTTAATTACAACTCCAGGAGCTCTCAATTCAAGTTCACCTTTCCAGCTTCTCTAGCCAAATGGTGAAAAATAATCATGGGACAGAATCAGTGGACATGGCAACATGGAATAATCAGAGTAGATCAACTCTCCCAAGGAATGACAAAGGAGACACAACAGAAAATACCATTCATAAACAAATGGCTGAGATGTCAGAAATTGAATTCAGAATTTGGATTACAAATAAGATTAACAGAATGGAGGTAAAAATGGAATTAGAAATTCAAGGAGCAATTCAAAAATTATCTCAAGAATTCAATGAATTCAAAGACAAATTCACCAAAGATTTTGACACATTGAGGCAAGAGCTTGCAGCCCTCAAAGATCTGAGAAATACAGTAGAATCCCTCAGTAACAGAATGGAGCAGGCAGAAGAAAGGATCTCTGATTGAAGACAAAGCTTTTGAATGCTCCCAAATGCTCAAAGAGGAAGAGAAGGAGAGAGCAAAAATGGATCATTACCTGAGAGAATTGTGGGACCACTCAAAACGTTCACCTCGTAGGAATTCCTGAAGGAGAAGAGGATGGTCTGAAAGGCACAGATACTCTACTCCAAGACATAATTGAGGAGAACTTCCCAAGCATGGCAAGATATACTGAAGTTCAAATAGCAGACAGTTTCAGAAAAACAGCAGGAGTCAAACCAAATAAAGCATCTTCTAGACACATTGTAATTAACTTCGCCAAAGTTAATATGAAGGAGAAAAACCTGCAAGCAGCCAGATGTTAGACAATCATAACCTAATAAGCGGAAGAATATTAGAATGATTGCAAATCTCTCTGTTGAAATTTTTCAAGTCAGAAGAGGATGGTCATCAACCTTCAATCTCCTAAAACAAAACAACTTTCAGCCCACGATCCTTTATCCAGCTAAATTGAGCTTTATTTATGATAGAGAAGTTAAACACTTTAATGACAAAGACACGTTGAAGAAATTTGCCATAATTAAACCAACTCTTCAAGATATTGTCAGACCCATCCTCCATAATGACCATCACAATGCTCTACCACCAAAGTAAACTCACTCAGAAATTATTGATCAAAACCCAACTTCCACCATGATGAAAAGATTCAAAATGTCCATTGGACTTTTGAAAAACTTGACACCAAAAATATTACCAGGTTTATCAATATTCTCAATTAATATGAACAGTTTAAACGATCTGCTTAAGAAGCACAGGTTGTCTGACTGGATACAAAAACTCAGGCCAGATTTCTGCTACATATAAGAATCTCATCTTACCTTAAAGGATACATATAGACTCAGGGTGAAGGGGTAGACATCTATAATCCAGGCAAACAGAAGTTAGAAAAAAGCAGGGGTTGCAATTTTATTTGCAGATACACTAGGCTTTAAACCAACAAAAGTAAGGAAAAACAAGGATGGTCACTTCATATTTGTTAAGGAAACACTCAACATGATGAGATGTCAATTATTAACATTTATGCACCCAACCAGAATGCTCCTCAATTTATAAGGGAGACCCTAACAGACGTCAGCAATTTAATATCTTCCAGCACCATAATAGTTAGAGATTTTAACACCCTTTTGGCAGTGTTGGATAGATCCTCCGATAAGAAAATAAGCAAGGAAATTTTGAACTTAAATTTCACCATGCAACAATGAATTTAATAGACATCCACAGAACACTTCATTCTAGCAAAACCAAATACACATTCTTCTCATCAGCCCATGGAACATCCTCCAAAATTGATCACGTTTTAGGTCACAAGTCCAACCTCAGCAAATTTAATTCTTTTTTTCTTTCTTTCTTTCTTTTTTTTTGTAAAGACAGAGTCTTACTTTGTCATGCTTGGTAGAGTAGCATGGTATCACAGCTCACAGCAATCTCCAGCTCTTGGGCTTAGGCTATTTTCTTGCCTCAGCTTCCCCAGTAGCTGGGACTACAGGTGCCTGCTGCAACTCCCAGCTATATTTTTATTGCACTTTGTCTGCAGCCAAGTTTGAACCCACCACCCTTGGTATATTGGGCTGGCACCCTACTCACTGAGCCACAGGCATTGCCCTAACCTCAGCAAATTTAAAACTATAGAAATTATTCCTTGTATTTCCTTAGATCATCATGCAATAAAAGCTGAACTCACCAATAACAGGTATCTGGAAATTCATACAAAGACATGGAAACTAAATAACCTCATCTTGAATGCTAGCTGGATAACAGATGAGATTAAGAAGTAAATTGCCAAATTTTTGGAACAAAACTATAATGAAGACATGAATTATCAGAACCTGTGGGATACTAAAAAGGCAGTCCCAAGAGGGAAATTTCTAATGTTGCAAGTCTTCCTCAAGAGAACGGAAAGAAAGGAAGTCAATAACTTAATGGGACATCTTAAGCAACTGGAAAAGGAAGAACATTCCAACCCCAAACCCACAAAAGAAAATAAATAAATAAAATTAGAGCAGAATTAAATGAAATCAAAAGCAAAAGAATTATTCAAAAGATCAATGAGTTGAAAAGTTGTTTTTTTGAAAAAAATTAACAAAATTGATAAACCTTTAGCCAACTTAACAAAAATCAGAAAATTAAAGTCCCTAATGTCTGAAAAATCAGAAATGACAAAGGAGAAATAACAACAGACACCTCAAAAACTCAAAAAATCCTCAATGAATACTACAAAAAACTTAATTCTAAGAAATATGAAAATCTGAAAGAAATTGACCAATACTTGGAAGCATGCTACCTTCCTAGGCTTAATCAGAAAGAATTAGAAATCCTGAACAGACCTATATCAAGTACTGAAATAGAATCACTACACAAAATCTCCCAAAAAAGAAGAGCCTGGGACCAGATGGTGTCACATCAGAATTCTACCAAACCTTTAAAGAACTAGTACCTACATTACTTCACCTTTTCCAAAACAACAAAAAAGAAGGAATACTTCCCTACACATTCTATGAAGCAAATATCACCCTGGTCCCCAAACCAGGAAAAGACCCAAAAAGAAAAGAAAACTATAGACCAATGTCTTTAATGAACATAGATGCAAAAATATTCAATAAAATCCTAGCAAACAGAATCCAGCAACACATCAAAGAAATTATACACCATTACCAAGTGGGTTTTATCCCAAAGTCTCAAAGATGATTCAATACATGTAAATCTAAAAATATAATATAATACATCACATAAACAAACTAAAAAACAAAGACCACATGATTCTCTCAATAGATGCAGAAAAAGCTTTTGACAATATCCAGCACCCTTTCATGATCAGAACACTTAAGAAAATACACATAGAAGGGACATTTCTTAAACTGATAGAGTTCCACCTAAAGCAAATCCACAGCCAATAGAATGGAGAAAAATTGAAAACATTTCCACTCAGATCAGGAACCAGGCAAGGTTGCCCATTATCTCCACTGTTTTTTAACATTGCAATGGAAGTCTTAGCCATCACAATCAGACAAGAGAAGACAATCAAATAGGTTCAGAAGAGACCAAACTTTCACTGTTCACAGATGATATGATTTTATACCTAGAAAACCCCAAAGACTCTTAGAAGTGATCATAGAATACAGTAACGTCTCAGGATACAAAATCAATACTCACAAATCAGTAGCTTTTATATGTACCAATAATAGTCAAGCTGGAAAAAACAGTCAAGGATTCTATTCCCTTTACAATTGTGCTGAAGAAGATGAAATATTTGGAAATTTACCTAACAAAGGATGTGAAAGATCTCTATAAAGAGAATTATGAAACTCTGAGAGAATAAATAGCTGAAGATATTAACAAATGGAAAAACATACCATGCTCATGGCTAGGAAGAATCAACATTGTTAAAATGTCCATATTACCCAAATCAATTTACAAATTGAATGCAATCTCTATCAAAGCACCACCATCATACTTTAAAAATCTGGATAAAATAGTACTTCGTTTTATATGGAACCAGAAAAAAACCTTGAATAGCCAAGACAGTTCTCAGAAATAAAAAAAAATCAGGAGAAATCATGCTACCAGACTTCAAACTATAGTATAAATCTATAGTGATCAAAACAGCATGGTATTGGCACAAAAATAGAGAGGTAGATGCATGGAATAGAATTGAGAACCAAGAAATGAACCCAGACGTTTATCGTCATTTGATCTTTAATAAGCCCATCAAAAATATCAATTGGGGGAAATATTCCCTGTTTAACAAATGGTACTGGGAGAATTTGCTGGTAACTTGTAGAAGACTGAAACTGGACCCACACCTTTCACCATTAACAAAAATTGACTCTTACTGGATAAAAGATTTAAACTTAAGACATGAAACTATAAAGATTCTTGGAGAGAGTGCAGGAGAAACACTGGAAGAAATTGGCCTGTGAGAATACTTTATGAGAAGGATCCCCCAGGGAATTCAAGCAACACCAAAAATACATTACTGAAATGTGATCAAACTAAAAAGCATCTGCGCAGCAAAAACACAGTAAGTAAAGCAAGCAGACAGCCTTCAGAATGGGAGAGGACATTTGCAGGTTAAGCTTTTGACAAAGGTTTGATAACCAGAATCCACAGAGAACTCAAACTTACTAATAAGAAAAGAACAAGTAATCCTATTTCATTGTGGGCAAAGGATTTGAACAGAAACTTCTCTGAAGAAGATAGGCGCATGGCCTACAGACACATACAAAAATGTTCATCTTTAATCATCAGAGAAATGCACATCAAAATCGCTTTGAGATATCATCTAACTCCCATAAGAGTGGCTCACATAACAAAATCCCAAAACTACAGATGTTGGCATGGATGTGGAGAAAAGGGAACACTTCTGCACTGCGGTGGGAGTGCAGGCTATTATGTCCGTTTTGGAAAGAAGTATAGAGAATACTCAGGGATCTAAAAGTAGGTCTGCTGTTTGACTCTGCAATTCCTTTATTTGGTGTATATCCAAAAGACCAAAAATCACTTTATAACAAAGATATTTGCACCACATTATTCATTGCAGCTCAATTCGAACTAGCCAAGTCATGGAAGAAGCCCAAGTGTCCATCGACCCATGAATGGATTCATAAATTGTGGTATGTGTATATCGTGGAATAATATATGCAGCCTTAAAAAAGACGGAGACTTTACCTCTTTTGTGTTTACACGGATGGAGCTGAAACATATCCTTAGTAAAGTATCTCAAGAATGGAAGAAAAAATATCCAATGTGCTCAGTACTATTATGAAACCAATTTACAATCACTTGCACTCTCATATGAAGAATAGATCACAACTATGGCCCAAGATGAGGGAGGGAGGAGAGATGGGAGGGGAGGGGGGAGGTAAGATGGAGGGAGGGTGAATGGTGGGATCACACCTATGGTGTATAATGCAAGGGTACATGTCAGATATACTAGTATAGAGCATAAATGTCTTAACACAATAATTAAGTAAAAGAGATGAGATATATTAACCAGTGTGATGCAAGTGTTCCTAATTCTATATGAACTCAGCACCTTGTACCTCATAAATGCATTAATGCATACATGATCTCTGTGTTTAGGATTTAATAAAAAAATAAATAAAATTTCCTCCTAAAATATTTTGAGTAAGAACATGCAAATTAGCTCCATAATAGTAATACTTGTAATTTCAACTAAAATATCCTTTAGATGTTATGTATATTATAAGAAAAAATAAATGAGTACATCATTATTCCTAAAAACTTCCCCATATATGACCCAGAGGAAAGTCCATCTTGCCTGTCTGTCCAGATTTCATTCTCCTACCTACCCAGAATAGTCATTAATTTTTTTTTTAATCCAGCAACCTGTGTTCTCATGTTTCAAAATCACTACTGCTCTATCTTACCCAGCAAATTCCCTTTTACAAGAATTCTGGAGAATCAGGGTCCATCAGCTCTTTACTAGAAATTCACTGCTCCAAAGCTTTTTAAAAAAAAATAAATAATACAATTTCTGGAGTTTTCTTGTTTTTTATCCCTTGCTTATTTATTTATTTTTTTTTAATAACCACAGCTTTAAGCCCTCAAACGCCTTGAATATGCAGAGGTAAAAATGCTGTCCTTCATCAGCCAATAACATCAGGTGTTATAAGCTTGGAACCAATGGATGCAGACCAGGGGCGGGGCTTGGAGCAAGTAACTGTCAGTGAGGCTGCAGTTGGGCTTTGCTATCCTGAGGTGAGGAAAACATAGCTGGCCTGTGCTTCCCACTTACATACCACAGGAAACTACTTTGGAAGCTCTGGACGGTGAGCTTTCCTCTAGTTTCCCTTTTTAGAAGTTGATCTTTCCCACTGATGTTTTCTCTTTCAACCTTTCCTCCCCAAAGAACAAATGTTCCCTCAGTATTTCAGCCACAGATTCAGTCATCCTCTCTTAGAATTTACATCTTTCTCGTCGCAGTCAAGGACTTTCCCAAACATCAACCAGACTTTCAGTTTACCTCTTAGCCCCTACCCTTTCTCCATTACGCTTTTCATATCAACCCTTTAGGAAGTATTCACTGGCCTATGTTCCCTTTGTATTAATGAGGCACTGAAAAAAGTCCCGGAGCAGAGCACAGTGATGCAATCAATCTCCTCAGGTGTGCAGACTGATCCTGGGTCCATTCGGAGAGCAGAGGCCTTAGGAGGACAGTAGTCCGCTTACCTTCAGTCAGTGAGTAAGATGCCTGCTTTTGTACTAGGAAAGTTCACTTAGCAGACATTGTAATAAACCATTAAGCACGAGCTTTGCTGCCCTGAATATTACTGGGATCCCACAATCCCCACTTCGGGATTACTTTACCTTCTAATTCTTGCAAAACGTAGCAATTAAAAGGAAGAAAGCTTGTTTCCATTGTTAAGGACAGGGTGAATCAGTGCGCCCTTTACTCCATGGGACAGAAAAGTTGTAAACATTGGGGGGGGGTCTCACTTTGCCACCCAGGCTGGAATGTACTGAGTGATCGTAGCTCTTTGCAGCCTTGATTGCCTGTGCTTAAGCCAACCTCCTGCCCCAGCCTCCCCATTGGGTACCTGGGACTACAGATGTGTGTCATATATCCAGCCAATTTTTAAAAATTGATTTTTAGAGATGAGGTTATCACTATGTTGCGCAGGCTGATTTTGAATTCCTGGCCTCAAGTCATCCTCCTGCCTCTGCCTCCTGAGTGTTGGGATTGTAGGTCTGAGCCTCCATGTCCAACTCCGTGCCAGTTTGAAATGGCAGGCTTTAATTATCTCTACATACAATGTGAATTGCGATATTAGCTAATTTATTGATAAATTAATGCAGAGAACCCACGTGTTAAACTAGTGTTTTCCTTAATGAGACTTTGACTCATAAACTTATTCAAAGCCATCACAAATTAATTTAAGCTGAAGAAGATTTCTTTGTTTATACTTTAAAATATTAAACTGGAACAATACAAGAATTTTAGAAACGAGAAAAATGCTCATGGGAAAATGTATCCCTACTTATAACAGGGGAAACAAGACTCATTAACTATATTATTAAATTCCAAAAGCATGGAGGAATGTGATGTGGAAAACAGGCTAGTATGATCTAGATTATTTAGTCTTGGTATAATGCTATGCAAGTTAAACAGTGACAGTGAAAATATTCTCCTGAATGGTTTGATGTTAACTAAGAGCAACTATAAGCAATCAAAATGGTCTTTCCTAATAGCAAGGACTTCTCCATCACTGTTTCTAAGCCCCAGTTATTTAAATAACTGGGAAGCTTTTTTTTTTTTTTTTGAGACAGAGCCTCAAGCTGTCACCCTGGGTAGAGTGCCATGGCATCACAGCTCACAGCAACCTCCAATTCCTGGGCTCAAGCGAGTCTCCTGCCTCTGCCTCCCAAGTGGCTGGGACTACAGGTGCCTGCCACAATGCCCGGCCATTTTTTGGTTGCAGCCGTCATTGTTGTTTGGTGGGCCCGGGCTGGATTCGAACCCGCCAGCTCAGGTGTACATGGCTGGCGCCTTAGCCCGTTGAGCCACAGGTGCCAAGCCAACTGGGAAGCTTTTAAAGTTTCTAATACTCAAACTAATTACATTAACCTCATGGACAGCAACCAGGCATCAGTATTTTTTAAAACTCACCAAGTGAAGGGGGGCGGGAGGCCACAGTGTATGAAACACCTCTTTAGGATGGGACACAATTATAAGAGGGACTTTGCTTAGCAAACACAATCAGTGTAACCTAATTCTTTGCACCCTCAATGAGTGCCCCCCCCCAAAAAAAATACTCACCAAGTGATTCCATGAGTAGCAAGGTTGAGAATCTCCAGCTTAGGAGGCATAGTTGAACTCACTCTGCTCTATCATTTGTTTTATTATCGAGATCTCCAGGTCTACCTCCAGTTCTTGCTAGGTTAAGGTGAGCTTACAAACTTTAGAAATGCTTTGAGGAAAAAAAAAACCAATAAAACCTAAAAGCATCCCCAAATCCAAGAACTGGTTTGATACTCACAGCTGGCCTGATGCTAATGACAAGGATGTGCCATTCTCCTTATGGACATATACAATTCCACAGAATATCAACATCAGTCTCCTAGGGGTGTCCAACTTGTGGCCAAGGGACCACATGCAGATTATGTGAGGACTTTTTGCTTGTCTGTGGTATCTGACATCATGAAAATTATGCACAGACCATGGACCTTTTTCTTTTTTTGCTCATCAGTTTTCATTCGTGTGTGGGTATTTAATGTGTGGCCAAAGACAACTCTTCTTCTTCCATTGTGGAATGGAATAAAAAAAGATTGGACACCTTTTGAGACAAAAAGGTCTTTGTGTAACACATGCACTAGTAAACATCCCACTTGCAGCTACAATGAGTGACTGCTGTCACTGTTCCCATCACAGCTTGTCTCTGCTCTAGTCTGCTGTCCCTATAGATGAGGTTTATTGAGATACACAATCAAAGAATTGTCTTTGCTTTCTGACAGCTCCCAATCTAGAAAGAACCCTTACTTCCTTTAGACCCTCTCCCAAATTACTCAGCCAAAACCCAGATGCTAAAACAGGTTCTTGCTAAAAATTTTTTACTGAGAGGGCAATGGCTCCCTATAGTGGGTAGTCAGTCTCCCTCACTGCACAAATAATAAACAAAACTTGTCAGTTGCAGATGTGTTTCTGATGATTTTGGCTTATGGACATTAAAAACTTTCTTGCAAAACATGATCAAGGATATTGAAAAGAAGCTGGCCTTGAGCCTGAAAATTCAGAGTGTTGCCTTTGAGTTGAGTGGATCACAATGGTTGCTAACATCGGCTACACATTAAAATCACCCAAGGAACAACTCAGACTGAATGAAATTATAATCCCTGGGAACAGGACCCATGTACTAGTATCATTGTAGCTACCCAGGCAAATCCAAAGGTCATAAATACAGGGAAAGAAATTACACAGACTAGGACATTATACAGATTTGAAAACTGAGGCCAATGGAATTGAAGTAAGTTGTTCAGAGTTTTTGAACCTACCAGCAGAAGCCCATCAGACTGATGCACACAGGTAGTTTGACCACAGAGTCCACACTTTTACCTTGTTGTTAATGTGATGCAAACTTTCTAAATGTATATTCATCTATTTAATTTTCTCTCTCAAAATCCTGTTTTTCTTATCACAAAAGAACAATAGAAAACAAATTTATGCATGCACACAAACACACGCATCAAAAACTGAAAACCAAATTGCCAGATTATGAGAGGAATCATATTTGCTTAGTAAGGCACCCAGATGAAGCTAATAGCAGACACTGGAAAATGTTAAGCTATTATTATTAGAGACAGAACCATAAGAATTCCCTGCACGAGTTTAAGGTCTTTGGTGTAAACTTCCCATTCCATGGGAAGCAGGTAGGATTATCTGACTGGCTATTAGAACTATGTGGTTTCAGACTCTTATCAAGGCCCTTGTTGTTCCTGTTCCAAGAAGTAACAATATGGTAGAACATGTAAAAGTTCAGTTACCAGGGTCCTTTCTGCTCAAAACTTCCTAGGCTTATGTTGCTGTAAGGGCTTCATTTGTTTCCATCTGAGTGGATTTTAACTTTTTTAATGATGTACATTTATAAAAGTTAGAAAAAAACCGACGTGTTAGTGTCTCAAATAAGATAAAAGAAAACTGTGTTTGCATATCACCATGATCTATTTATCTCTGGATAAAACAGTACAAGGGAGCCAAATATTCCCCCATTCCACTTCACACTTTGGAATAACTGCCAGGACATGTTCCCAGGAGCTTGGATAAGCTCACCAATCCCTCAGTTGTCCATTCCCAGTAAGTAACTTGTACCAGCTTGTGGCCCCAATGAGCACATTGGTGAATGTAAATGGTTATATGAAGAAACTTTCTTTCACACAGTTGGACAGATGCAGGGTGCATAATAACCGAGTAGTGCTTGGCACCATAAATGAACACAAGGTGACACTGGCTAGTTTCTATCCCTTGGGTTTTACCTTTTAAAGTTCATATAAATTGGCTCGGCGCCTGTAGCTCAAGCAGCTAAGGCGCCAGCCACATACACCTGAGCTGGCGGGTTCGAATCCAGCCCAGGCCCTCCAAACAACAATGACGGCTGTAACCAAAAAATAGCTGGGCATTGTGGTGGGTGCCTGTAATCCCAGCTATGTGGGAAGCAGAGGCAGGAGACTCGCTTGAGCCCAGGAGTTGGAGGTTGCTGTGAGCTGTGATGCCACCGCACTCTACCTAGGTTGACAGCTTGAGGCTCTGTCTCAAAAAAGAAATAAAAAAATTCATTTAAATTGAAAATATCACAGAAAGGAGAGGCAGTCCTAATTTTGGCAGACTATAAGATATCACTAGAAATAGTAATTTTTATTGTAAGAAAATTATTTGAAGGCCACCAAGAAGGCAAATGTTATGTTCTTTGAACCTATCTGAGTTTTGCAGACAGACATAGAACTGGACTCAGACGCAGAATGAACAATTTGGTCAAGCATGCCAAGCAGCTTTCTAACCTCACCTTTTATTACAAATCTTCTGGCTCATGGCTGCAATTACTCAGGAGTTTATTTCTGAGTACTCCTGAGAACCTGCCTGAAATGATTCTAATATTGTCTTTGATCTGCACCATGGGAGGTAAGTGTCTCTTTCTTTCTTTTTTTTTGAGCCAGAGGTCTCACTAAATTGCCCAAGATGGTCTTGAATGCCAGGACTCAAGTGATCCTCCTCCTGCCTTAGCCCCTTGAGTAGCTGAGATTATAGGTGTGAACCTCATGCCCAGCTAACTTTCTCTTTATCTGAGTTTATTCTTGGGGAATAGCTTATAAATGCGCCATAGAGAATTATGGAAGGAAGCAATAATAGGAAATAAGAAATTTGCCACTAAATTTATACCTTTCCCCAATATTTTCAGTCAAATGAATCCAGTAATAGTCTGCTTCTGGGAAGAAACCCTCTAAACTCTTCGTCTCTATTGAGTTCAAAGTTTTCAGATCTTTGTACTTGATAGGTCAGGGTAAGGTTTAAATTATAGGGATAAATGAAGCAAATAAGCAGAAAATTAAGAGTTGGACTAGTATCCTTGGGGTCCCATGGGTTTTGTCCAAATTATACATTACACCTAGCTCTTTTAAGAAGAAAAGAACACTGTGGAAATAAAAAGAAAGCACAGGTTTTTTCGTTTTGGTTTTTTTTTTTTTTCCCCACTTTCTTTGGCTAGATTAGGGATTGCATTACAAAGAAGTAGAAAAAAATTAAATGGAAGGAAATTCTTTGGTATTACTTAGTGCACTTTTATTTATTTATTTCGTAAAGACAGAGTCTCACTTTATTGTCCTCAGTAGAGTGCCATGGTGTCACATAGCTCATAGCAACCTCCAACTCCTGGGCGATTCTCTTGCCTCAGCTTCCCGAGTAGCTGGGACTATAGGTGCCCACCACAATGCCCGGTGATTTTTTTGTTGCAGTTTGGCCAGGGCTGAGTTTGAACCTGCCACCCTTGGTATAGGGGGCTGGTGTCCTACCCACTTAGCCACAGACACTGCCCAATTTAGTGTACTTTTAGAACAATGATAAAGTTAAAGTTCAACATTTATTATGGGCTTTTTAATGTGTAACAGGTAACGACTTTTACTTAATGGATGAATTATAGCTAACTCCTTATTGCTCTTTAACCAGAAGGTTTTATTAATGCTTACTTATTAACATTTTATTATAGGATTGCTAAAGAAACTAACCTATGATTTGATGTATACAAAAACTTCTTCTTTTTTTTTTCTTATTTTTTCAAATTGCTAGAAGTCATGTTTCTTTTTTTTTTTATAATTTTATTGAATCATAATTCTGTACATTGGTGCAATCATAGGGCACAATTCATATACATTCAGAAATGTTTTGATCGTACTGTTACAGATAGCCTTCATGGCATTTTCTTGATCACTATATAAA
>CAUYON010022702.1:0-18072 GCA_963573935.1 Arctocebus calabarensis | reverse complement strand
GTTCAACGGGCTAAGGCGCCAGCCACGTACACCTGAGCTGGTCAGTTCGAATCCAGCCCCCGCCAAACAACAATGATGGCTGCAACCAAAAAATGGCCGGGCATTGTGGCGGGCACCTGTAGTCCCAGTTACTTGGGAGGCAGAGGCAAGAGACTTGCTTGAGCCCAGGAATTGGAGGTTGCCGTGAGCTGTGATGTCACAGTACTCTATCCAGGGTACCAGCTTGAGGCTCTGTCTCAAAAAAGAAATGAGTATACTTGTGATGGATGTGTTACTTAGTTCCATGTAAGCATTTCACATGGTATATCGAAGCAGTACCCTGAAACCCATAAATGCATCAATGTACAAAGTTATGATTTAATAAAAAATAAAAATAGGGTGGTGTCTGTGGCTCAAAGGAGTAGGGCGCCAGCCTCATATGCTGGAGGTGGTAGGTTCAAACCCATCCCTGGCCAAAAACTACAATAATAATAATAATAATAAATAAATAAATAAAATAAAAATAAATCTTGGTCCTATTACTGTTTACATTTTAATAAATAAAATAATAATAACTATAATATATAGCGGTTAGGTAGGGATAAGTGCTAAGAACAAAAAGTAAAGTATGGAAGTGGGGTATGAAACAGCGAGAGGAGGTGGATGAAATTTTAGACAGGGTGTCTGAGAAAGTCTTACTGAAGAAGAGGTTTTTATTCAAGTCTGGAAAAAATGAGAGAGCGAGCCAAATTGGTACATAGAGAAGAATTTTCCAGGCAGAGTAAACAGCCAGGCGAAAGACTCTGACCAGGGAACATGCCTGGTGCTTTTAAGTGACAGCAAGGATCCTTGGCTGCTGCATGGATGGAAGGAGAGAGAGAGAGAGAGTAGTGGGAGATGTGCCCATGTGGTAACAGTGGACAGGATCATGCAAGGACATGCGGGTCCCAGTAAGGACTTTGGTTTTATTTTTTATTTATTTATTTTTCTGTTTTGCAGGTCGGCCAAGGCTGGGTTTGAACCCATCACCTTCGGTATATGGGGCCGGCGCTCTACTCGATGAGCCACAGGCACCACCCCAGGACTTTGGTTTTATTTTAAGTGTTGAGGAAGCAGAGGCAGGTAAGGATCTGAATAAGATTTTAACAGGATCACTCTGGCAGGCAGGTTGAGAGTAGGTTGCGGGCAGATCATTCAGGAGGCTATTGCAATAATCCAGGCCAAAAAAATAAAATAAAAAGGATGGTGACTTGGATCACTGGGGCAGTAGTGAGAATTGAAAGATGTGGTCTAATTCTGGATCTGTTTTTAAGTAAAACCCATAGGATTTTCAGTATTTGCAGAGTAAGATGAAGGGGAGTCAAAGATGATGCTAAAGTTTTTAAACTGAATATCTGTAATAATATCTGAATAACAGCTGTTTATGCCATTAAATGAGATAGAGAAAACTGTAGGGTTTGGAAAGGAAGATCAGAAGTTCAGTTTTTAAGCTTCCAAGTAGAGATGTTTCATAATCAGCTGGGTATAAGGGTCAGGGGTACAGAGGAGAGGTCTGCGCAAGAGAGAGAAATTTGGACGTCATCAGCATGTCTATGGTATTTGAAGTCACAGGATTGACGAATTCATCTGGAAAGTGGTTTGGATTGTGAAAAAGAGAAGAGATCCAGGGACTGAGCCCTGGGGACTTCATCATGGAGAAATAGGGAAGATGAGAGGAACCAGCAAATGAGATTGAAACGGAGCACCAGAAATGCAGGAAGAAAACCCAGTGAGTAGAGTGTCTTCAAAGCCGAATGAAAGAATTCTTAAGCTGTAAAAATCAATAGATGGGTTAAACAGAAACTAGATCCAGATGAAGACAAAATTAACAAATTCAAAGATAAAGACAAAATAAAAAAAGTGATTACGAGAACTGGAGGACAGAATGAAGATACACAACATGCATTTAGTGAGTGTCCATAAAAAAAGAATAGAGTATGTGAAAAAGGCAATATTTAATGAGAAAATATCTGAGAAGTTTCTATAATTAAATCTAAAAAGATGTGAATATTGCATGTTGATTTCCCTGGGAAGTAGGCTAGGGCAGAAAACAGTGTGCAGGGGGCTTATTAGAGTATACTTGGGATGAACGTCAGTGGAAGGGATAGAAGCAGGTCTTGGCAGAGGCAGCAGGTGAACTGCAAAGCCATCTCAACAAAGACTTCAGCCAGTTTCATGGGAAGAATGACCAATTGTCCTGGTTTGCCTGGGATCAGAAGTTTCCCAGGATGTGGGAATTTCAATGCTAATACCTGGGTAGTCCCTGGCAAATCAGGTTGAGTTGAGTATCCTACCATAGGGAACTCTGAAGCTGAAATGGAATTTTAGGATTATTCCATGTGAGGGATGAAAGGGCTGGCTCCGTCTAGGCCTGCAGTGACCAGTCATTGGATGCAGGCTTTCCTTGGGAAGGAGTGTGACCTTCTGGGTAAAGCAGCACTATTCAGTATGGGCAATTCCTGGAGAAGGCATACATCTGATCATTGTCCCCTGGAAGCAATACAAGCTCCCAGCACTTGGGGGATAAGATCCTTCAGTCCCAAAGAGGGATTTGGGTAGTACAGGACAGCATCTCCCATCATGAATCTTTCTAATTGAGTAGCAAATTAAGACATTAATGGAATATCTAAATACTAATCCAGATCTAGACACATCATCAAACCTGTTGAACAATACAAAGAAAACATAAATCCAACCAAATTGGAAACACAGATTGTCTACAAAAGGACAGTTATTGCTAAGAATAGACTTCTTATCAGCAATGAAAAAAAGCCAGAAGAAAGTGAAACAAAATCCTCAGTGTATTGAGGGAAAGTAATTGTCAACCTAGAATTCTGTATCAGCTAAATCATGTTTTTAGAGGGAGCTCAAAATAAAATTAAGACATTTTCAGGTAAACAAAAGACTGAGAGAGTTCACTTCTCACAGATACTTAGTGAAAGAACTCATGAGGTTATCTTCAGTAAGACAGTAGTTTGAAGAAATGAGATCCAAGAAGCAATGGTGAACAAATAAATAGGTTGGTTAAGCTAAATTCTGAAAAACATTGACTATTAAAAATTACTAATCTCTGGGTGGCACCCGTAACTCACTGGGTAGAGCACCAGCCACATACACTGAGTCTGGCGGGTTCGAACTCGGCCCAGGCCTGCTAAAACAACAACCACAAAATAGCCAGTCGTCAAGGCGGGCACCTGTAGTCCCAGCTACTTGGCAGGCTGAGGCAAGAGAATGACTTCAGCCCAAGAGTTTGAGGTTTCTGTGTGCTGTGACACCATGGCACTCTACCCAGGGTGATAGCTTGAGACGCTGTCTCAAAAAAAAAAAAAAAAGAATAAATTTAACTAATCTTTGTAATCCTAGCAACTCAGGAGACTAAGGCAGGAGCATTGCTTGAGGCTAGGAGTTTGAGACCAGTCTGAGCAACCTAGTGAGACCCTCAACTCAAAAAAATGTGGGCAGGGGAATTAGTCAATTGTGGTGATGCAGGGCTATAGTTCCAGTTACTCAGGAGGCTGAGGAGGGAGGATCACTTAAGCCCAGGAATTCAAGAATGCAGGAGTTCAAGGATGCAGTAAGCTATGATTGGGATGCTGCATTCTATACTCAGCCCTGGCTCCTAAAAAAAAAGACTGATCGCTGTAGGAATGTTTAAAAAAAAGATGGAAAAACATTTTAGCTAACAGTAACATTGAATCAAGAAGAGGGAAGAGAGGAATTAAATATTTATAAGACCTGGCACTTTATTTGGAGACAGAGTCTTGCTCTGTCACCTGAGTTGGAGCACTATGGCCTCAGCCTAGCTCACGACAAACTCCTAGGCTCAAGCAGTCCTCCTCCCTCAGCCTCGTCAGTAGCTGGGACTTCAAGTGTGCACCACTATGCCTAGCTAATTTTTCTATTTTCAGTAGAGACGGGGTCTCATTCTTGCTCAGGCTGCTCTCGAACTCCTGACCTCAAGCACTTCTCCTGCCTGAGCCCCCCCCCCCAAGGTGCTAGGACTACAGACATGAGCCATTGCCCCAGCCTTAAGACCTTGTACTTTTTTAGGAGGATAGGGATAACAAATAATTTTATACTTTTTTATGTCAAGGATTCATACTAAAATTCTAAGTGTAGCTCCTAACAGAATAAAAATATAATACATAACCTGTAAACCAGTAGAAATTAAATGGGGGCGAGCATAAGCAAAGATTCATTAGTACAAAAGAAAATAGTAAAAGAAAGAGCATGATAAAGGAAAAGTGCCAAAAAAGGAAAGAAAGAAATCCAAATAGATTACTAATCCCAATAAATTAAAGAGATTAAACCCCTCTGTTAAGTGGAAGATAAACCCCAATTCAATCATTACATTCTTTTTTAAAGACCCAACCTGCAATATAATGCTACAAAAGGGTGCAAAGTAAAGGGAAAGAAATATAGACACAAGGAAAACTGGTAGGGCGACGTTAATATCAGACAAAAAATAGACACAGGGCAAAAAACATTACCAGACATGAAGTAGACTTCAGCTTCCAACCAAGATGGAGTAACAGGGACTGAATTTACTCTTACTTGAAATAACTAAAAAACTGGGCAAAATATTTGAAACAGTGGTTTTTTTACATTTTGAACATCAGGCAGTGCAAGAGAGTGATCCGTGAGAGGAAGAAACAAATGAGGTGAGCCCTCTGATTGTTTCAGCTTAGTGCCTAGAAAAGGTTTCCAGGCTGTAGCACATGGCAGGGAACCCAGGCAGGTGCATGGTCTCCCTCAGTCTGGAAGTCTAAGGAAGCAAAGCCTCTAGACTTAGAGAGTAGAGAGTGGCACAGTGAGAAATCAGAAATCTGCAGAGGGCTCAGCACCCGTGCTCAGTGGTTAGGGGGCAGGCCACATACACTGAGGCTGTCCGGTTTGAACCCAGCCTGAACCTGCTAAACAACAATGACAATTGCAACAAAAAAATAGCCAGGCTTTACAGTGGGCGCCTGTAGTCCCAGCTACTCGGGAGACTGAGGCAAGAGAATCACTTAACCCCCAGAGTTTGAGGTTGCTATGAGGTGTGACACCACAGCACTCTACTGAGGGTGACAAAGTGATCTGTCTCAAAAAAACAAAAGAAATTTGCAGAGGACTGCCATTAAGTCTTCACCTGAGTGCTGGTAGGCACATGAGTTTGATGAAACTACCCAAAACTAGGGAAAGAGTGACCCATATGAACCAGAGGGAGCAATCCAGGGAGATGATGACACAAGGCACGTGTGTTTGCATCAAAATGGAAAACCTTATAATTTATAAGGCCTCAAGCAATCAAAATGGTATTGCCTTGGGAGGAGGAAAAATCAGCTCTGAAGACTACTTGGGTCCCACCTAACAAAGCTTAAAAATAAAAACCCTTGAAAGAATCAAATGATTTCCAACTAATTTAACTGTGTCCCAGAGCAAAGTTCAAAGAATATTTATTGGAGTACAAAAACATCCAGCATCTAACAAGGTAATAGACACAATGTCTGGCATCCAATCAAAACTTACCAGCCATGCAAAGAAACAGGAAATTATGAGCCATAATGAGGGAAAAATCAATTTAAAAAATCTAGAAATGGCATAGATGACAGAATTAGTAGATGAGAACATTAAAATTTATAGTAACTATATTTCGTATGTTCAAGAAAGAGTAAACATGTTAAGTACAGACATGGAAGATATTTTAAAAGACTAAAATGAACCACAAGATGTGAAAACTATAATGTCTGAAATTAAATTTCACTATGAAATGGACCCCAAATTAGATACCGCAGGAGTTAAAAGAATTCATCAGGAAGTTATAGCAATCCTGAACCACTATCTACCTAACAATAAAAACTCAAAGTATGTTAAGCATAAATTGACAGATTTAAAGAAGAATCTGATAATTTCACCACAGTGGGAGATTTTAGTATTGCTTTATCACTATTTGACAGATAAAAAAGCAATACTTTTAATAAAATATATGTATATATAAATTAAAAATATAAATTCAGTATAGGCTCACACCTATAACCTAGCATTTTAGGAGTCTGAGGCAGAAGGATCTCTTGAATCCAGAAGTTCAAAACCAACTTGAGCAAGAGAGAGTTCCTATCTCTATAAAAATAGAAAAAGTAGCCAGTATGATGGCACACTCCTGTTGTCCCAGTTCCTTGGGAAGCTAAGGCAAGGGAGTCACTTGAGCCCAGGAGTTTGAGGTTGTAGTGAGCTATGGTGATGGCACTGCACTCTAGCCTGGGTGACACAGAGAGACCCTGTCTCAAGAAACAAACAAAAAAAGGTATTGAAAGTCTTGAAACCTTGTATATTGAGGCATCTATCATCTACTGTGAGCTACTTGTGGGTAGGAACTGTATAAATCCTCAGAACCCCTTATGGGGCCTAACACATTTTAGATATCAATAAGTAATATTAATAAAGTGCTTATTATTTTAATTCTAAATTGAGTAGCTGCTTAGGAAGTTTATAGAGACTTAAATGTACAATGAATACTGTACCCAATTAGCAAAGAAAGCATACAGATGTGTTTCAAAAACATTGGAAGCGACTATAAAAGTTATGACCATCATAACCATTAGACAATGAAACGTTTGCTATTATGCTATTGCAGGCTAGTCCAGCTGTAACTTATGTTTTCTTGCTATACAAATAGTGAATGAAGGTGCTTTTGATGGCTCTTGCAAGTAGTAGTTATAAATACTGTTTTATTTTCTGGGACGTTGAGGAGGAGAGCAGTACTTTCCTCCTCCCAGTCTTTTTTGTTGTTGTTGTTGCAGTTTTTGGCCGGGGCTGGATTTGAACCCATCTCCTCTGGTATATGGGGCTGACACCCTACTCACTGAGCCACAGGCCCCGCCCCCCCCTCCTCCTGTTCTTCATGCTGACAAGATGATATCACGTTATAGTCAGATGGTAAAAACAAGAGCCTTCATACAAGGATGACACAAAACAGCAAGAAGCATTGTAGAACTCTCAACACAGTAGGTCCCAAGAACTGACTTAATAAAGCCTCACAATCAAAGAATGTAAGAATTCAGACCAAATCTCTGTACTAATTCTCACCTTATTAATATGAGGAAGATGAGAGTATTAACTATAAAATTACACTCTCATATCATATGTTGTTTCTATAACTCCGTGTCAAAAAGCCCTTTCAGTACTTATTTGTTATAATTTGACATCTGTGTTAATTTAGCCTTATCTGATGATAGGCAGGGGTCTGGTGCCCAAAGTGGTAAAATAAAAATAAACATCCCCTTATAGAATATTGCTTATTTTTTTGCTAATAGTTTTATTGAGATGTAATACACATATTGCAAAATAAACCCATTTAAAAAGTGCATTTCAATGGTTTTTATATATTCACAGAGTTGGAATTCAACGCAATCTATTTCAGAATACAAGGTGTCCTCCCAAAAGTCACTATACACAGGGAAAATGGGAAATTGTAACAAAATGTAGCTTATTTACAAAACATTCATTACAAAATTTTATACATTATTTACAAAACATTCTCTACATGTTGGCCACCTCTTCGTAAAATTCTGTAATGACTATTTTGAAAATAAAGCTATATTTAGCTACAATTTCCTATTTTCTGTATAGATGGAGACTTTATGGGGCAACTTTTGAGATACCTTGTATTTTTCTTAAGTTTATTTATTTTTATTTATTTATTCATTTTTTTGTTGTTGTTGCAGTTTGGCCAGGGTTGGGTTTGAACTCACCACCCTTGGTATATGGGACCAGCACCCTACTCACTGAGCCACAGGCACCACCTGAGATACCCTGTATTTTAATCACTCTTAAAAGACATTCTGTACCCATTAACCATCACTCTTCATTACCCCTCAACTCTAGGTGATCACTAATCTCCTTTCTGTCTGTATAGATTTTTTTCATTTGTTGTGACAGAGTCTCACTCTATTGCCCAGACTAGAGTGCAGTGGCATCAGCCTAGCTCACAGCAACCAAAAACTCCTGGACTCAAGTTATCATCCTGCCTCAGCCTCCCGAGTAACTGGTACTACAGGGGCCTGCCACAACACCTGCTCTTTTCAGGATGGTCTCAAACTTCTGAGCTCAAGGCATCTCCCTCCTCAGCCTTCCAGAGTGCCAGGATTATAGGCACGAGCCACCACACCCAGCCTATTCTGGACACTTCATATAAATAGAATCATATAATACTTGCTCTTTGTAACTGGCTTCTTTTGCTTAACATTTTCAGGGTTCATCTATTTTGTAGCAAGTATACTTTTTATTGCCAAATAATATTCCATTACATAGATAATACCACTGCCATTTAATCATTCATTACTGAACCCACAAGACAAATACTTCAACCTTGTATCCAGGGGTCTTTACCTTTGAGATCATGGACTCCAAAGAATCTAATGAGAGCTTTGGATCTTCCACACTCCCCCAACCCATGCATATACAATGAAAAATTTTCTAGAAGTTCCTGGGGTTCATAGACCTTGAGTTACCCAATCATGGTCCTCCTCAGGGAATTATAAACCCTGACTCTGGGCTAAACATAACCAAAAGAAGCGCACACCAAAAAGACAGTGACTGTTCCACATGAAAATCATGCAGCATTTTGTTTTTTGAGATTCTCCATCTGTCTCTGAAGTCTGAGAGTGCTAACTTCTGAGACTAAGCTGTCTCTACATAAACTTCCTTTACTTTGTGATTTTAAGAAATATCTTGAGGCTGGCGTAGTGGCTCAGGCCTATACTAGCATTTTGGGAGCCCAAGGCAGGAGGATTGCTTGATGCTAGCAGTTTGAGACCATCCTTATAGCCCCATCTCTACAACATATAGAAGAATTAGCTGGGCATGGTAGCACATGCTTGTTGTCCCAGCTACTTGGGAGGCTGAGGCAAGATGACCATTTAAGCCCAGGAGTTCAAGGTTGCAGTGAGCTATGAGGACAGGACTGCAATCCAGCCTGATTCTGTCTCCATAGGAAAAGGGGGGGGGGCGTCGCCTGTGGCTCAGTGGGTAGGGCGCCGGCCCCATATGCTGAGGGTGGCGGGTTCGAACCTGGCCCTGGCCAAACTGCAACAACAACAAAAAGATAGCCGTGCATTGTGGCGGGTGCCTGTAGTCCCAGCTACTCGAGAGGCTAAGGCAAGAGAATCCCCTAAGACCAGGAGTTGGAGGTTGCTGTGAGCTGTGACAGCACAGCACTCTACTGAGGGCAACAAAGTGAGACTCTGTCTCCAAAAAAAAGAAAGAAAGAAAGAACGATAAAAGAAATAACTTGGGAGAAATGAAACTGAACAAGTAACATATGACTACCTTATCTTAAGCATTTTATTCACCTTTCTATAATCAAACTTTTTGTTTTTTATAAAGTTCTCTGAGGAAACCTGATCTTCTTTTCTTAAGAATTTTCCCTTGGTCTTTACTCTCTATTTTCCCACATAAAAACTATTATAGAAGATGTGAATAGATTGAGAAGCTGAACTTAGATGCCAAGTCTGTGATTAAAAAGGAAGAAGGGAAATGTGCCTCCAGTTTTTGGTATCTCACTTAAGCCTAGGAGCTTACCAACTCTGCAATAATTTGATGGTATAGTAGTTGGAAACTCTGAGTCACCACTGGGTCAGAAGACCTGATCTCATGGCAGATGAAGAGAAATACCAGGTTAACTCATCCCAGTACTAAAGTAACTCATTCTAAGTCTATACTGTCTTCTACGGTCAAACTTTTGTAAAGTTTGTTCATGGATAAAGAAATATTAGTTATATCTTTTGAGCATATTATTATTGTTAGTTATTGAATTTATCAAGCAACTAATGAATAACATCTATTATGCCTGAATAAGGAGGTTTGTCTCTTGCAACACCCAAGATTGTTGTACACATCTCCTTTTAGGTCGTTTTGTGCTAGAGCTTAATTTTTAATAATTCAGTAATGAATCTTGCTTAATCTCTTAAACCTCTTGCCTAATTCTCTATTACATTAAGGGATTAAATACAGAAAAGATGTGACCAAGCAATGACTCATTTTTCTTTCAATTAGATCCCCAAAGGCAGATAGACAAGAAGAAATGTTGCAGAAGTGAATGAAATACACAAGTCTGAACTCAGATATAAATCAGCCTATTTACTCAAACTTCCCCTTCCTTTAGTGGCACAAAAATTAGTCTTAAAGGCTTGCAAATGCTATTCACTGCTGTACCTGCCACTAAGTATTTTGTAATGGGCTATTTGCTCTGAGCTGTTTCTCTAATAGTGGGGAGGGGTCACTCTGAGTCATCCACACTCTTGCCTGGTTCCCTGAGAATCCAGGAGATTGTTTTGCTTGATGACTGGCCAGGATTAGCAATGCAGAGACTGTGGCTGTGGAGTGGGGCTTTGGCCCAGTGGATGGTACTCTTTTTGGGCCAGGAACTATATAAGGCTGAGGAGGCTGAAGGGAGAGGCTGGGTCTCAAACTGGTTGAGGGTTTGAATGGAGCTGTTGCAGGAAGACAAGGCCCAACAGAGAGAAAGAGCACCCAAACACCACGTTTATAAGAGGAAGGGCTTTATTCACCAGCTGGGAGCTTACAACATAGACGAATTCCAAATGGCTGCGCTCCCCGTCTAGCTTGATCTTTCCCTTTTTATTGACAGTCAAGAAGTTCCACCCCACAGGTGCCCTTCTCATTTGCCAGTTTGAATCAAGCAGGAGATGCTAGTCCAGCCCCCACAGAACTACAGGATTTCACAGAACTTGGAAATTTCCAAGTTCCAGGAAGTTACAAACTCCTAAGGGCTGAGTCACCAAGGAGAGGACCCTGCAAGTGTATCCTTGTGCTCTCCTTGAGAAGACCTGTTCTCCCAGACCTCACCCTTCTCGGGTATCCTCTCTCAGAGCCTGATCAGGTGAATTTACTCTACAGAACCTAGACAGGGTGCCCTGCTCACCTTCATGGAACTCTGTGTTCTCACTTACTCACTTGCTGATTGTACCTCAGTGTGTGATGGGGTAGGCTAGAAAAGGTCCCTGCTCTGGGGCTACCTGTGTTTTTCTCCTTCTGAATAAGATGTGGAAAGTTCCCTCCCTTTTGCAACATGTTCCTTCCTACCATCAGCCTTGTGGGTGGGGGGATAAAATAGAAGCTTCCTATGCTACAACGGAAAGGTGCCAGATAAAGCCCCCTCACCCTGAGGAGGCCTGCCATATGGCTCAACATTCCTCCCGGACACCCTCCTCTGAGGCAAGGCGGGAAAGCAGCTGCTGAAAAGCAAATGAGCTTTGGGTGGGCTCATACATAAACCTACTCTCTGCCTTTAACACCCTATCAAATTAGTTGATCAGACTTGCCCAGTGGGACATTTCAACTCTGAAGATAACTCTCTGGACTGCTTACTTTTACAGAAACCTTCGGCCCCAGATTTCAACCTTGGAATCCTGCATATTTTTGCCAATGATAATTTCAGCCATTGTATTGAAACTTTGTATAGAAAGTTTCAAAATATGGTGATATCAGACATGAAACAATTCACTCTCTGCCGCCCACATTCCTCTGCTGCTTCAGAGGATGTATTCCTTCTGTCTTAAGAGAGCAAAAAAGCCAAACCAAGACGTGGGGGAGACATGTTTAAAAACTGATCTCTCAATGATCTGAGCCAGGGTAGGAAAGTGAGAAAGATTATAAAGAGTTCAAAGTAGCAGATGATCTGGTGTAGAAGTCCGTGTCTTTGTACGTGGGTCCTCATGGCCACTCCCTACCACCCCGGCCCCCTGTGTCCCAAGCAGGCCTGACTTTTCCTTCAGCCAGAGGTTGGAGACCTGATTTGTGGAGTGCAGGTGTGTTCCAGGCTGTTCCATTAGTCATGTGTTAAGCCAAGCAGGACAGGCTCTGTCTCAGCAGGGTTGGAATGTGGTATTTTGGAGAGTAAATTCAAAATAGGACAGTATTTACAAGCCCATTTGACTTCTCAACCATACCGCAACCTCCAGTCTAGCTTTGTAATGAAGCCAATATTTTAATCTCCGAAAATGCAGAAAAATAAAATAGAAGTAATTTCTAAAAGGAATCCTAAGAATCCAAACTGGGGAAGAGACATATTCCACTGTGCTGCCCCACCCTGCATCTAGAGTAACGTTGCTTTCCAGAGTGCATTGCCCAAGGCTCAGGGCTTGCAGGGAGAGCCCCCAAGGGCATTTCTGACTCAGCCTTTACTAACAACCTCATCTGGGCTATGGTTCTACCCATGTGTGTATGCCCATGGGCTGTATCCACTACTTTTCCACCCTCTCAAGGAATAACACTCACAATAGTTCACAATAGTGAACATATAAATTCCTGACCCCGACTGAACAAATGCTTCTGTGTCAGATATCAAAAAGGTTGTACCTGAGGTCACAAAAATAAAAGAAAATTCATGAACTCTTTGTACAGTCTCACAAACAAGTCATATAAATGTGTAATCGTATATGCTAAATTCTAGAATAAAGGTACTTATGATGGGTTGTGGGTACATAGAAGAAGGGTCATCTAACTCTACCTAGAGAAGGGGAGACTTCAAAGAAGATATGGGTAATGCTTTGGCTGCAAGTAATAGAATACCCAACTACAGTGGCCTAAAAAGTGGTAGAGATATTAATCACATATATGAGAAGTATGAAGGCAGGAAGTCTACAGTTGATCTGGAATGCCATTAAAAACCAGGCTCTTTTAGTTCTGGGTATGAAGTTGTTTTACTTTGAATTTTTTCACTTTAAATCTTCTCCATGGTAAGGCTGGGCATGGTGGCTCACACCTGTAATCCTACCACTCTGGGAGGCCAAGACAGGTAGATTACCTGAGCTCAGGAGTTCAGGACCAGCTTGACCAACATCAACACCCTGTCTCTAAAAAAATAGTCAGGATTGTGGTGGGCACCTGCAGTCCCAGAGAGGGTCCAAGCGTTTGAGGTAGCTATGAGCTTTGACACCACAGCACTCTACCTAGAGTGAGAAAGTGAGACTCTGCCTCAAAAAAGAAAATCTCCATTGTAAATTTTTACTACAATTATGTTATTCGAGTAATCCAGGTTTGTCCATGTACTGAATTTTACACGTGGGTTTTATTTCAAAAGCTTTCCTTTTTGCTGCACATTAGTGTTTTAGTTTATTTTTAGTTTATTTTAGTTTATTTTTCTTTCAGTTTGAAGGACCTCTTTAGCATGCTTGTAAGGTAAGTCTGGTGGTAGTGACTTTTCTCAGATTTTTTTTTCTGAGATAAAGTCTTGTTCTGTCACCCTAGCTAGAGTGTAATGGTGTCATCATAGTTCACTGCAGCCTCAAACTCCTAGGCTCGAGAGAGCCTCTTATCTCCTGAGTAGTTAGGACTATAAGTGCGCGTCACCATGCCTGGATAATTTTTCTATTTTTTGTAGAGATGGGGTCTTGTTCTTGCTCAACCTGGTCTTGAACTCCTAAACTCGAGTAATCTTCCTGCTTCAGCTTCCCAGAGTGCTAGGATTACAAGTGTGAGCCCCGTAGTGGCCTTTTATTGTCTTTGTTTGTCTGGGAAAGAAATTGTCTTTCCTTTACATTTGAAGGATAACTTTGCTGAATACAGTATTCATGAATAACAGTATTTTTCTTATAGCAGTTTTGAAAATGTCTTTTCATTCTCTCCTGGTCTATATCGTTTCTCTTGAGAAGTCTGTTGCCACATGAATTGGAATTCCTTTATATTTTGTTTGCTTCTTTTCTCTTGCTGCTTTTATGATCTACTCTTTGTCCTAGACCTTTGAGAGGTTTCTTTGGTGTCTTGTTTTTTTGAAAAAGAGTCTCACTATGGTGCACAGGCTATGGTGCTGTGATGTCAACCTAGCTCACAGGAACTTCAAACATCTGGGTTCAACCAATCCTCCTGCCTCAGCCTCCTGAGTAGCTGGTACTACATGTGCCCACCACCAAGCCCAACTAATTTTTCTATCTTTAGTAGAGGCAGGGCCTTACTCTTGCTCAGGCTGGTCTCAAACTTCTGAGCTCAATGGATCTTCCTGCCTCGGCTTCTCAGAGTGCTAGGATTACATGTGTGAGTTACCGTGCCCAGAGAGTTCAATTATTATATACCTTGGGGTAGTTTTATTTGAGTCAAATCTGTTTGGTATTCTCTGATCTTCCTCTACTTGGAAATTCATATATTTCTCAAGTTTGGTAAGTTTTCTGTTATTATTTCTTTGAATAAGCTTTCCGCTCCTTTGCTCTTGTGCAACTCTCTCTTAAACAGCAATAATTCTTAGATTTGGTCTTTTGAGGTAATTTTCTATATCTTCTAAGTGATCTTTGTTCCTTTTTATCCTTTTTTCCTTTTTTTCTCCTTTGACTGTGTATTTTCAAATAGCCTATCTTCAAGCTCACTGATTGTTTCCTCTCCTTGATCCACTCTGTAATTGAGAGCCTCTGAATTTTTCAAGTTAGAAAATATATTTCTCATTCCAAGATTTTCATTTTGGCTCGGCACCTGTGGCTCAACAGGCTAAGGCACCAGCCATGTACACCTAAGCTGGCGGGTTCGAATCCAGCCGGGGCCCGCCAAACAACAATGATGGCTGCAACCAAAAAATGACTGGTCGTTGTGGCGGGCACCTGTAATCCCAGCTACTTGGGAGGCAGAGGCAAGAGACTTGCTTGAGCCCAGGAGTTGGAGGTTGCTGTGAGCTGTGATGCCACAGCACTCTATCCAGGGTGACAGCTTGAGGCTTTGTCTCAAAAAAAAAAAAAAAAGATTTTCATTTTGGATTTTTTAAATTCCAATCACTTTGTTAATTTTCTTTGATAAATTTCTATTGCTTTTCTATGTTATCTTGCATAACATTGTGTTTTCTTAAAACTGTTCAGTTGACAAGCTCATATATGTTAGGGCTAATGACTAGTTCCTTGCTCTGGCTGTTTGGGAAGATCATGGTTCCTTGTTTGCTGTTGTTTCTTGGGGATGTACATCTGTGTCTTTGCATTGCAGAATTAACTATTTATTCCAGTCTTCTTTATCTTGCTTGTTTTTTTTAATTATTTTTATTTTTACATATACATGTGTTTATTAGGTTTCTACTTTTTGCCTTCACAGAATTAAAAAGGCTTAATATTTAATAACAATAACAGTGTTTAAGATAAGGACTAGAAACAAAAACCTTGAAAAGAATGAAAGAAGATAAATACATTCAGAAAAGAAATCAGATGATTACTGCATCAAAATATTAAGCAACATTGATAATAATAATGCAAAGAAAGTAACATTCACATCGTCAAATAAGAGTATGTCTATTATAGAATGCTTTAACTCTGAGGCTCAGTATGGAGTCATCAGATAACTTATTTTTTTTCCAAAGTCTCAAAAAATAGACAACTAATATTTATAAATAAAAGTAAAAGATAATTTCAAAAACAGATCATGTCAAACCTTATAGACAATAGAAAAAGAAGAAATAATTCAAAGTCATTCTACTTAATCAGGATAAAGCCGGTAATTAAAATTAGAGAAACCATATTGTTATAAAGGGAAATTCCAACATATTTCACTTATAAATAAGGATGCAATATCCTAAATAATATATTAACAAGTTGAATAAAAATTAATGTTTAAGTAATGTACTTTGGTCAAAATTGAATCCAAATTATGTAAGAATTAGTCACTATTTTCTATTCTTTTTTGTTTTCTTTCCCTTACCCCTCCCTCCTTCACTCTCTGTCTGCTTCCCCCTTTCCTCATGCCCCACTGAGTCATTAATTCTCATTAATTGTCCTCATATCAAAGTTGGATAGGATTCGTGCTTCTCCATTCATGTGATGTTTCACTAAGAATAATGTGTTCCACTTCCATGCAAGTTAGTACAAATGCTGCAAAATCTCCATTTTTTTGATAGCTCATTAATATTCCATGGTATGCACATACCAGAGCTTACCAATCTGTTCCTGGGTTGAAGAACATTTTGGCTGTTTCCACATTTTAGCAATTGGTAAGTTGGGCTGTGATAAACAGCTTAGTACAGGTGTCTTTACAATAAAAGTTTTTTTTTTTTTCCCTTATGGATAGATGCCCAGTAATGGGATTGCAGGATCAAACAGGAGGTCTAGGTTGAGTTCTTTGAGGTTTCTCCATACTTCCTTCCAAAAAGGTTGTATTAGTTTGTAGTCCCACCATCAGTGTAAAAGAGTTGCTTTCTCTCCACATCCATGCCAGTATCTGCAATTTTGAGATTTTGTGATATAGGCCATTCATGCTGGAGTTAGATGGTATCTCAGGGTGGTTTTAATTTGCATTTCTCTAATAATTAGGGATGATGAGCATTTTTCATTTATTTACTGGCCATTTGTCTGTCATCTTTAGAGAAGATTCTATTCATTTCTCTTCCCCATTGATGTATGGGATTGTTGGTTTTTTTCTTACAGATTACCTGAAGTTCTGTATAGGTCTTGGTTATTAAACTTTTGTCTGATTCAAAATATGCAAATATCTTTTCCCATTGAGTAGGTCATCTATTTGCTTTGGTTGTTGTCTCCTTGGCTGTACAGAAGCTTTTCAGTTTAATTAAGTCCCATTTGTTTATTATTGCTATTGCTGCTATTGCCATGACAGTCTTCCTCATAAAGTCTTTCCCTAGGCTAATATCTTCCAGTGTTTTTCCAATTCTTTCTTTGAGGATTTTTATTGTTTCATGCATTAAATTTAAGTCCTTTATCCATCTTGAATCAATTTTTGTGAGTGGAGAAAGGTGCTGATCCAGTTTCAGTCTTTTACATGTGGATATCCAATTCTCCCAGCACCATTTATTGAATAGGGAGTCTTTCCCCCAGTGAACACTCTTGTTTGGTTTATCAAAGATTAGGTGGCTGTAAGTTTCTGGTTTCATTTCCAAGTTTTGTATATGGTTCCAAGTATCTATGCCTCTATTTTTGTGCCAGTACCATGCCGTCTTGACCACTATGGCCTTGTAGTACAGCCTGAAATCTGGTATGGTGATACCCCCAGCTTTGTTTTTATTACTAAGAACTGCCTTAGCTATACAGGTTTTTTTCTGGTTCCATACAAAGTGCAGAATCCCTTTTTCCAAATCTTGAAAGTAAGATGTTAGTATTTTAATAGGGATGGTGTTGAATCGGTATATTGCTTTGGGAAGTATAAACATTTTAACAATGTTGATTCTTCCCAGCCATGAGCATGGCATGTTCTTCCATTTGTTAAAGTCCTCTGCTATTTCCTTTCTTAGGGTTTCATAATTTTCTTTATAGAGGTATTTCACCTCTTTTGTTAGGTGTATTCTAAGTATTTCATTTTCTTTGGGGCTATGGTGAAGGGAATTGTGTCCTTAATTAACCTCTAATCTTGGCTGTTGTTGGCATATACAAAGGCAACTGACTTGTGGACAATTGATTTTAAATACTGAGATATTATTGTATTCTTTGATGACTTCCAAGAATCTTCTGATTGAGTCTTTGGGGTTCTCTAAATATAAGATCATATCATCAGCAAAAAGGGAGAGTTTGACTTCCTCTGCACCCATTTGGATGCTCCTTATTTTCTTGTTTTGCCTAATTGTATTTGCTAGAACTTCCAGCACTATGTTGAATAGTAACGGTGACAGAGGACAACCTTGTCTCGTTCCAGTTCTAAGAGGAAAAGCTTTTAGTTTTACTATATTCAGTAAAATATTAGCTGTGGGTTTGTCATAGATAGCTTCAATCAGTTTAAGAAATGTGCCACCTATACTTATACTCCTCAGTATTCTAATTAGAAAAGGATGCTGGATTTTATCGAATGCTTTTTCTGCATCTATTGAGAGGATCATATAATCTTTGGTTTTGCTTCTGTTGATATGGTAAATAACATTTATGGACCTGCGAATATTAAAGCAGCCTTGCATTCCTGGGATAAACTCTACTTGATCATGATGTATGACTTTTTTGATGATAAGCTGTAATCTATTGGCTAAGATTTTATTGAGAATTTTTGCATCTGTATTCATTAGTGAAATTGGTCTGAAACTCTCCTTTTTAGTTGGGTCTTTACCTGGTTTTGGTATCAGGCAGATATTTGCTTCATAGAATGAATTGGGGA
>CAUYON010022701.1:0-13930 GCA_963573935.1 Arctocebus calabarensis | reverse complement strand
CAGGTATTTGGGAGGCTGAGACAAGAGGCATTTATTGAGGGTAACAATGTGACACACTGTCTCAAGAAAAAAAAGAAAAGAAGAAATATTTGTGACATCATAGCTCATAGTAACCTCCAACTCTTAGGCGCAAGCAATTCTCTTGTCTCAGCCTTTTGAGTAGCTGGGACCACAGGCGCCCTTCACAACACCCAGCTCTTTTTAGGGGGAGGGGAGGGGTGTCTTGCTCTGGCTCAGGCTGGTCTTGAAACTGAGCTCAGGCAATGCGTCTGCCGCAGCCTTCCAGAGTGCTAGGATTACAGGTGTTAGCCACCGTGGCTGGCCCTTTGTATTTTTTTAAAGATTTTAGTTTTCTAAAATTAAAAGGTTTTTTTTTGGGGGGGGGGGTGCAGCGCCTGTGGCTCAGTGAGTAGGGCACTGGCCCCATATACCAAGGGTGACGGGTTCAAATGCAACCCCAGCCAAACTGCATCCAAAAAAAGAGATAGGGCGGAGCCTGTGGCTCATCAAATAGGGAACCGGCTCCATATACCGAAGGTGACAGGTTCAAACCCGGCCTCGGCCTAACTCCAAAAACAGAAAAACAGCTGGGCGTTGTGGCAGGCACCTGTAGTCCCAGCTGCTTGGGAGGCTGAGGCAAGAGAATCGCCTAAGCCAAGAGTTGGAGGTTGCTATGAGCTGTCGACACGGCACTCTACCCAGGGCAATAAAGTGAGACTCTGTCTCCAAAAAAAAAGCAAAATTAGATATTTATGCAGTTAGGTCTATGAAAGTTTTAAAAAATATATTAAAAAGAATCAGCTTAGGGCAGCACCTGTGGCTTAGAGAGTAGGGCACCAGCCCTATACACTGAGGGTGGCAGGTTTGAGCCGGGCCCTGGCCAAACTGCAAAAAAATAGCTGGGTGTTGTGTGCTTTATGTTTTGCCTTTTTCCATTTCTTCCTATTTTTATTTATTTTTTTGAAACAGATTATTTGAGACTAATCTCTGTTTCAAAAAAATAAAATAGGGCTTGGCGCCTGTGGCTCAGCAGGCTAAGGCGCCAGCCACGTACACCTGAGCTGGCAGGTTCAAATCCAGCCTGGGCCCGCCAAACAACGATGGCTGCAACCAAAAAACAGCCAGGAGTTATGGCTGGCGCCTGTAGTCCCAGCTACTTGGGAGGTGGAGGCAAGAGACTCGCTTGAGCCCAGGAATTGGAGATTGCTGTGAACTGTGATGCCACAGCACTCTATCCAGGGTGACAGCTTGAGGCTCTGTCTCAAAAAAAAATAAAATAAAATAGGGCAGCGCCTGTGGCTCAAGGAGTGGGCCGCTGGTCCCATGTGGAGGGTTCAAGCCCGGCCCCAGCCAAAAACTGCGAAAGATCTAAATAAAATAAAATAAAAATAGGACGAAGTGGAAAAAGGCAAAACATAAAATCAGAAAGTAAGGATAAGGATTATAGTGGTAGCTCTTTTAGGTCAGGCAAGTAGCTCCAATGTACTGAGTCTCTATAAACTATTCCAGGCCATATTTTTAACATCTTCAAATGAACATCTAAAGCAGGAAATAAAACTGGATGCATCTGGCAAATGCACATTTACTTTCACAGCACAGACATGAATAAACAACTCAAAAGCAATTTTAGGATTTTTTTTTCTCTTACAATGTAACTATTTTCTAAAGCCAACAGAAATACACTATTTAAGTAACTTCGTTTTTCTCAAACAGATCCATTTGGTTGAAGCTTCTGGAGTTGTCATATTACGGGTCAGAAACAAATATCTACAACTGCATATGCTTTGATCTAATAATAATCTAATTAATTCAAATAATTCCAAAGGCTCTAAGACTAATATATATCAATTCAAGATTTATACTTAAAAGAAAAGAGCTAATGTTGTTTTGTAAAGGAGTGCCATTGTAAGATAAACAGTACTCAATACCCATTTGTAGTTCCAAAGGGTGCTAGCTAATCAATTCTTAAATATTTACATGTAAGTTCACACATCAAAGATTACTTCTCAAGGAATGCACCTTTATATACTAAATTTACTATAACTCAGTAAAAGCAAGTTGCAAATCAAAGCCTTTAAGATCCACTGTAAACATATATAAAATAACAACTCACACTTGATCCAAGTTTGATGGATATAGCTGATGCTTTCTTTGTCATCTGACTACCTATGGCAAATCCAAACTTGGAGATCTTTGTAGGCTTTGTTGGGAGGTCTGCAGCTTCTTCTTCGGCTGATCTCTTCTCAGCGCTGCGACTGGTACTTTCCCCTCCATTACTGGAAGAAACAGTCTTAGTTTTCACAGGTTTTTCTGCTTCTTCTTCAGGTCCTGGTGAAGTCGAAACAACTTACCAAGATGAGCTATTTTTACTGAGCAGATTGATGGGAGCAGCAACCTCAAAAAGCATCGTTATAAGGAAGATACCTCTGCAGTTGTCACCTACTGACCCAACAGTCTCTTCCACTGTTTGTTAGAGTATACAGCAGGAACTGAGATTGTGTGGCAGTAGAAGAGGCTCCCATGAATTAACTAGCATAAAATACAGAGCAATTCAAAATTATAAACACGGAGTTCACAAAAAGTAAAAGATCCTTCAACTAAACACTATAAGTTGTACAATAATCTGGTTATTTATGGGATTTTGCATGTAGAAATTAAGATCTATAAAATTTTTTATACAAACTAGTTTGTGAGCAACGAGTAACATGGTAAGATAATACATTTGGCTAATAAATTCTAATATTCTTCAATAATGTAGTACTAATCACAGAGTACCTAGTTAGGAATAGACCCATTATTACCCAAACAAGAGTGTTAATACAGCCTAGCAGAATTTTCTTGAGTGATGTGTTCCTCATGTACATCTCAGACAACCTTAAGAACTGAGAAGTAATTTCATGGAGGACTTTAAGGTCACCTCCTATTGAGCAATTTAATTCTATTCTGAAAGCTTAGGTATCACCTGTTTGAACCTATCTGTAAAAGCCATTAAAAAAAAAAAATCATACCTTGATTTATGTATTACTTTTTCTCATGAAAGAAAGATAAGCTAATTACAATTTCATTGAGTAGAAGGTATACATATATAAATTTGGAAGGCAAGATGTGTTTCAGTAATTTTGTCTGTGTGTACATTGTATTAAGTTGATAAAATCAGTTTACTTTTTTGCGTATCTTAAGTCTGTTATATACAAGAAGGCTATTTATGAACATATTGGGAGATAAGACAAGAAAGCTAGATAATCATTAAAAATTTTATTTTCCTTCCCCAGTCTGCCAAATCACCTTATAGAATGTATTCTGTTACAGTAGATGAAGAGTTTATGGAGAAAGAGATGCTCCAAGAGATGGCCCTGGCAATAATTAAGAAAGCAGGACAAAAAGCTAGAATGAGAAGAAAAAAAAAAAAATCAAACACAAATAGACTAACAAGTAAAAGATTAAAAAACCAAAGGATACTGATCTAGATATGTATAGTTTTAGATAATGAGATCTCTAAAAAGTAGTTTGAACAGAACATTTTATTTTGTTTAGATGAAAATAAAAGGAACTCTTAATTCCCTTTGTTTTTTTTGTTTGTTTGGGTTTTTTTTGAGACAGAGCCTCAAGCTGTCACCCTGGATAGAGTGCTATGGCATCACAGCTCACAGCAACCTCCAATTCCTGGGCTCAAGCGAGTCTCTTGCCTCCTCCTCCCAAGCAGCTGGGACTACAGGTGCCCGCCACAACGCCCGGCCATTTTTTAGTTGCAGCCGTCATTGCTGTTTGGTGGGCCTGGGCTAGATTCGAACCCGCCAGCTCAGGTGTACATGGCTGGCGCCTTAGCCCATTGAACCACAGGCGCCAAGCCTCTTAATTCCCTTTGGATGAAGGCTAAAATTTATAATGAACATATAGGGGAGGGAATTAGGCAAGATTACATTTTGGATTTCCCCAAGAGGAAAAGATAGCACTGCAATGCTTGCTTGAAGTTCCATTCACTTATTGATACATAAAATTACAAAAGCAACCAAGAAGTAAAGAATAAAGGCTGCAATTTAACTGTTGAAAAACTGAACTCAGGCTCAGTGCCTGTGGCTCAACGGGCTAGGGTGCCAGTCATGTACACCTGAGCTTGCGGGTTCGAATCTAGCCGGGGCCCGTCAAACAACAATGACGGCTGCAACCAAAAAAAATGTCCGGGCATTGTGGCGGGCGCCTGTAGTCCCAGCTACTTGGGAGGTGGAGGCAGGAAACTCGCTTGAGCCCAGGAATTGGAGGTTGCAGGGAGCTGTGATGCTACTATTCTCTATCCCGGGTGACAGCTTGAGGCTCTGTCTCAAAAAAAAAAAAAAAAGAAAAACTAAATTCAACTTAAGAAATACAGAATTTCTCGCTTGGAGCCCGTAGCTTAGCAGTTAGGGCACCCCCCACATACACTAGGGCTGGTGGGTTTGAACCCACCCTGGGCCTGCCAAACAACGACAACTACAACATCTACCACAACAAAAGGACAGCCAGGCGTTGTGGCGGGCACCTGTTGTCCCAGGTACTTGGGAGGCTGAGACGGGAGAATCGCTTAAGTCCAAGCATTTGAGAGTGCTGTGACGCCACAGTACTCTACCAAGGGCGACATAGTGAGACTTTGTCTCAAAAAAAAAAAAAAAAAGGGCTCGGCGCCTGTGGTTCAAGCAGCTATGGCACTAGCCACCTACACCTGAGCTGGCAGGTTCGAATCCAGTCTGGGCCGCCAGACAACAATGACGGCTGCAACCAAAAAATAGCTGGGCATTGTCTCAGGCGCCTGTAGTACTAGCTATATGGGAGGCAGAGGCAGGAGAATCGCTTGAGCCCAGGAGTTGTAGGTTGCTGTGAGCTGTGATGCCATTGCACTCTACCCAGGGCAACAGCCTGAGGCTCTGACTCAAAAAAAAGAAAAGAAAAAGAAATACAGCATTTCTTTAAAAAAAAAAAAAAAGTTGTGGTGGGCCCCTATAGTCCCAGCCACTTGGGAGGCTGAGGCAAAAGAATAGCCTAAGCCCTAAGCCTAGGAGTTGGAGGTTGCTGTGAGCTGTGTGATGCCACGGCACTCTACCAAAGGCGACAAAATGAAACTCTGTCTCTTAAAAAAAAAAAAGTAAATATGGCTTGTCGCCTGTAGCTCAATGGGCTAAGGCACCAGCCACGTACACCTGAGCTGGCAGGTTCGAATCCAGCCCGGGCCCACCAAACGATGATAGCTGCAACCAAAAAAAGGCCGGTCATTGTGGCGGGCGCCTGTAGTCCCAACTACTTGGAAGGCTGAGGCAAGAGAATCGCCTAAACCCAGGAAATTGGAAGGTGCTGTGAGCTGTGATGTCACAGCACTCTGTCTAGGGTGACAGCTTGAGACTCTGTCTCAAAAAAAAAAATAAAATAAAATAAATAATAAAAAAAGACCATGACGCAAATATAGTAGAACCTCTGTAAGTTGACCACCCAAAGGACTATACCAAACTGGTCTGCAGATGGAGGTGGTCAATGTAAGGAACTAGGTAGGCCTAATATATTGATATGGACATGTGGTGCATATCCCGTCTATGAAAATTAGATCAACCTAAGGAGGTGATCAACTATGGGGGTTTTACTGTAATTTTTTCAAAGTGTAAATTTATACTAAAAATATTTATGCTAATTTTATTCTTATTCTTTTTATAGTTTTAAGTAAGATTATTTCATAGTAAAACCCAAACAGTAACTACTTTTCTTTTTTCATTTTATTTTTTGCAGCTTCTGGCCAGGGCTGGGTTTAAACCCGCCACCTCCAGCATACGGAGCCAACGCCCTACTCCATTGAGCCACAGGTGCCGCCCTCTTTTTTTATTTTTTGAGACTAAGTTTTATTGTCACTTTCGGTAGAGTGCTGTAGCAACATAGCTCACAGCGACCTCAAACTTAGGCTACAGTGATCTTGCCTCAGCCTCCTAAGCACAACACCTGGCTAGTTTTTCTATTTTTAGTAGAGACAGGGTTTCACTCCTGAGCTCAGGAGATCTAGCCAGCTCAGCCTCCCAGAAGACTAGGGATTATAAGCATGAGCCACCATGCCCAGCACTATAACTACTTCTCTGGGACCCACACTGCTAAAATCGAAAACTCAATTGGCTTTACACATTGGAACATACAAAAACAACAGCAACAATCTATACCCTAGAGGCACAAATTCTGTGCAAACACAAACTGACAAATATCAAAACAAATAGCATAAAAACCATTTAGATTTGAGTATAGTGTAACTCTCCTCTTTGAACTATGACCTAGGAACTACATAATTAGCCAAAATTTCCAGTTCTTTTAAAGCCTATCTTTTCTTACTTCTAGGTCTCTCTACCCAGAAAGTAATTCTAGAACAGAGAATCTAAAAAAACAAAGCATAAGTAAGAAAAAGTAAAACATTCTTATTATAACATTAAATTTGACAACTAGCTGAATTCCTATGTGCAAATTAATGGAATACAATTATCCTATCTAATCTCAGTATGCTCTAGGGAAGCCTTCATAAAAGCTACATAAAAAGGCAGCATGATAAAGGGAGCTGGGAGAACTACTTTACCACTTATTAAATAATCAACTGGTAGCAACTCAATTTTATTTATAACTTTGTTGTTCGCTGAGATAGCAAATGAGACCACCCATACCACAGGTCTACATTGAAGATGAAACATACTATATATCCATTAGATCATGCCTGCAAATGACTGCTCCAGATTTAGCGATTTATTTTTGGATATATGTTATAACTGTTTTTCTGTTTTGGGTTTTTGTTTTTTTTTTTTTTTTTTGAGACAGAGCCTCAAGCTGTCACCCTAGATAGAGTGCTGCGGCATCACAGCTCACAAC
The DNA here is from genome assembly GCA_963573935.1 of Arctocebus calabarensis. Taxonomy (NCBI): domain Eukaryota; kingdom Metazoa; phylum Chordata; class Mammalia; order Primates; family Lorisidae; genus Arctocebus; species Arctocebus calabarensis. The sequence continues at coordinate 7,072 of CAUYON010022701.1, read as the reverse complement.
AACCTCCAATTCCTGGGCTCAAGCGAGTCTCTTGCCTCTGCCTACCAAGTAGCTGGGAGTACAGGTGTCCATCACAATGCCCGGCCATTTTTGTTGTTGTTGTTGCAGCTATCATTGTTGTTTGGCGGCCCGGGTTGGATTCGAAACTGCCAGTTCAGGTGTTTGTGGCTGGCGCCTTAGCCTGTTGAGCCACAGGCGCCGAGCCATATTTGGTCTTTCTTTTACTTCTCACTATCCAATCTCTTGTTACTCTAATCTTTTCTCATTAGCAACTCTTTATATTAAACTTTACCTTGTTTGAATTATTGTGTGGATTCTGTCTCATGAATGGACTGTAACTCAACTACCCTGGACCTCTCAGGAGATAGGCTGGGTCATTCAGATAGGACCTCTCTGCCCATCCCAGACAAGCCATGTTTATGTGTCCCTCCCTGAAACTGGACACACCTTACTATATATGTCCAAGCCACTTGATTTGAGTGAAGTGTTAATTATCCAACCTCATTTAATAGGTAACTGAGAATAGGAAAAGTTAAACGGTTTCCTCACTCTCTCATAGCCAGTTAATTGCAGGCTGGGACTGTAACCCTAGCATCCTGACCGCCAATCTGGTGTTCTTTCCTCTCGGCCCTACTGGCATTATTTACCAAAAATGTTAATTAAGCAACTATTTGCATATGGTCCCCATAAGATACTCAAATTATAAAAAGTTTGAACTTATATATGCTTCTCAGGTAGGAAGAACAGGTGTTAAGGTAGGAATGCGGAATTCAGAGTCAGAGAGATATGGATGGACTATTTACCTCCTGGGAAATCTGGAGCAAATGGACTAAGATTGTTACAAAATGGAAATATCTACATGATAGGGTTGGAAACAAGATCACAGACACAAAGCTCCTATTACCACTACATGAATTTAAGGGAACCGGACAAATAAAATGGTGACTAAATCATGCCAAACCTATTACCTTTCACTTCATTATTATCCTTGCTCACATATTTTTCTTACATACATTTTAAGAAAAAAAATTTTAAAGCCTTTTCCAGTGCTGTCTCCCTGACCTGCCACTGTTTCTGCTTTCCAACCACGAGTAGGTTTCTGGCAGAGTAATGCTGAATGAGTCAGAGTGAGTCCGAGTGGACAGAGAGGTGTGCCCCACACCGCCTCATCCTGTGTCGCCCCACCTAATCAGTGTGAAGAGATGGCAAGCTAACTGCATTCAGAGAAACGCATCACGGGAAGCGCTTTGCTGCCTGGCTGGCAGACATCATTTGCACAGAGGCAGGCACGCCATTCAGTGTAATCACCGTCTGTGTTTGAAGTCTGACTGTCTGGGGCAGAGCCTTGCTCAGGTCCAGTCTCAGCCCCTGGGTGCTCCTGGAATCTCCTTTTTAGTGTGCTTATTTGATTAAGAGATCCAGCTTCCATGCACCACAGATCGTCTCATGCTTCTTTATTTGCATGTTCCATAATTTTAAAAAAGGAATAAAAAAGATAATAACTGGTATTAAGATAATATTGCCATTCTTTATTAAATACTTATAAATCAGGTATTTAATATATTCTCGTTGTATCTCCCCAACACTTCTGTGTGGTTATTCCTACTCTTTCCATTTTACAAGGAAAAAAACAAAACAAACTAAAGTTTAGGAAGATTATGAGATCATTATTGCCCAATGATACATGAGTCCATTTGGTTTTAAGAGGATTATCTTTTCAGCACACCACATTGGTGCTTTAGGTGCAATTTGTTAGTCTACCATTTTGAAACAAAACAGCATCTATGTTCTGTGACAGAATTGTGCTTACTGTTTCCTATTGCTTCCAGAGCCAGGAGAATGGCTTTTCTCTGAATACAATTACTTTCCATTTATCCACATGCTGATTACACTAGAGAACAATGCATCATTTGGTATATTGTTGGCCTATTTTTATAAATCTTGATGCTCTACTCCCTTTAAGCTTATTAAAGCCATCATTATCTTTCCTAGCTAGCTCAGCTCAAATCAAAACTGGCCAAACTTTGGAAATATTTTTTCTATCTTGGAACAGAATTAAGACTTTTGCCAAAAAGCCAGCCTCTGTAATTTGTCCATCGGGCTGTGCCTTCATTAGTGTGGGAATGAAAAAGGGATTAAGGCAGAGCAGGAGAGGATTAGAATTAGTGTGGAACATTTCTGCTCCCTCTTCTCCTGACCTTTCTCTCACCCCAACAGGCTCTGGAGGAGAGGAAAGGTATTCAGAAGCCCAGATTATCCGTTAGAAAGCCCCATGTTGTAGCATTTTAAAACTATTCATTTAAGGGCATTTATTTAAAAATAAAATTTAATGCTAAAAAAAATAGCGTGTCATGCCTGCGTTGACTATTCTAAATGTTGATTTGCAGTGTTGATTTGCAGTGTGAATGGTACACATCATATGAATTACAGACATAAGTAAGAATCGGTGTTGCCAGAAAAGTGAAGGAATGGATACATTGCCATTAATGGGATTATAGAATGTAGCAGAATTGTATGAATTGCTGACTTTGGAAAAACAGGATCATAGGTCCAAATATAGCTTATTTATTGCTTAACAAAGATAGAAGATATTTTTAATGCTTAGCAAAAATCATGCTATTTTTAAAGAAAAGGTTGAGCCCTGGACCGTATTCTTTGTACTAAACCATGTTATTCTTTCGCCTGAGGACCAGATCAGTTCAAATTTTCTCTTTCTCATTTTTTTTCAGTATTATTTTTGCTTATTGAACAAAGCACATGCCAGCAACATGGCACCCTGAGTGCCATGGACAACTTTCCTAACAGATGCAGTAGAAGCATTGGGTAAAGGTGAGCAGGAGTGAGCTGTAATGAATGAAAGGCAAACCCCAAGTGTCAGAAAGGAAGAATGTAAGCTCATGAGTTGATGCCATTGTGGCCAGAGAGGATCAAAATTAGAAAACACTCTCCTGACGCGGTGCTGGGGGTTTGTGTCTGCAGGAGGTGGCAATTGATGCTGAAGCCCGTGCATTAAACTAGGACCTTGGAAATTCTGTGCCTTCAGTAGAAAGAGTCTTGAAATGTAAAGAAAGTTTGTGTTAGCAAAAGTGGGTAGAAAAACAGTCTCTGGTGAGAAACTTTTTTTTTTTTTTTTTTTTTTTGAGACAGTGCCTCAAGCTGTCACCCTGGACAGAGTGCTGTGGCATAACAGCTCACAGCAACCTCCAATTCCTGGGCTCAAGTGAGTCTCCTGCCTCCACCTCCCAAGTAGCTGGGACTACAGGCGCCTGTCACAAGGCCCGGCCATTTTTTTTTTTAGGTTGCAGCCATCATTGTTGTTTGGTAGGCCCAGGCTGGATACGAACCCGCCAGCTCAGGTGTACGTGGCTGGCGCCTTAGCCCGCTGAGCCACAGGCGCCGAGCCTCTGGTGAGAAACTTAAGCAAACTGCCACAGTGCTTGTAGAATGACAATTTATGCTACTTACATGGTGCCAACTTCCTCAGGATAAGACATTCATGCAAAACCAGTCCTAGACTAGGGACACCCTTGGAGCCTCTGGAAGAAGCAAATATAAAACCGCTGCTGAGGAACAACGGCCTAAACCCATGTGTGGGTTTCCCACGGCTCCCCAGGGCAAAGCAGGTGCAGGCTCAAACATAAAAATTGTAGACAAAATGAGGGAAACGATCTCTAATAAGAGGAATCGAATATGACCAATAGAAAGATTAGCACCCCCTGCAAGAACTTGAGTTAGTTCAATAATCTGAGAGAAGCTATAAAATATCTGGAAATATGTAGCAGGAGTAGGACAGTTAAAAAAGAAGAAGTAAATTTGCAAGAGTAACAGCAAGCTTACCAAAGGTCAAAACATTTATGAAACAAAAATCTCATTGGCTGGTGTTGCCACACTAATGCTATTGCCACAGGTTCTGAGAGGCACAGGACAAGCTCCCCCAGCTCCTGTGCCTGGGGTCAGCGGGGTCTGGCTAGGTGACCCTGCTGATCTGGGCTGGGATTGCTCACTCCTGGGGGCTCAGCTGGCTGTGGGCTGATCTAGGCTGGCCCCAGGTGGGGTGCCAGGCCCCCCTGTTTCTCATCCTCCAGCAGATTAGCCTGGGCATGTTATGATGACGGTGGTAGAGGTGTCAGGACATGAACAACAGGCACCCTGGCATTTCTGCCTCATTTTCTCAACCAGAATAACGACATGAGTAAGCCCAGAGTCAATGGGGCAGTCAAGGACACCCCATTTATGGTGAGAGGGTCACATTGCTCTGTGTAGTTATAGGGAATAAGGGATAGAGGCCGGGAGCAGTCGAGGACTGAGGACTTTACCTACAGAACTGGCTAAGCAATCTGGAGAATGAGCGAAGAGAAGTCTCAGAAAATGTCGTACTTTGTAGCAGAGAAACAAATAGAATACGTGAACGGGGTTAAGGCATTAAGGGAATAGCACACATTTGGTGGGCGTGCCAGGGGAAGATTATATCTTCAAGGAAGAAGTAGTAAGAATTTTCTGGAATTGGTAACAGACACGCTTGCTCAGAATTTGGAAGCATAATGAGCCCTGAGAATAATTTATTTTTTAAAAAGTTCACCTAAACATACTTTCGTAAAACTTCAAAATACAAAAAGAAAATTTAGAAGCCACCAGAATAGAAGAGACAGATTACTTACTAAAATACAAGTAGAGAAAACAAAATTTTCATCAACAATTGTCCTAGACAATAATGAACTAATACTTATGAGGGCTGAGGGAAAATTGCTGTCTATCTAGAACTCTACACCAGGCGAAATAGTCACTCAAAGACGGGGGCAAACACACACCGTTTTCAGACAAAGCCGCAGGCTGAAGAACTATTATGGGATGTAGAAAGAAAGAAATTAGACCAGGAAGGAAGGAAGGATCTCTGATAAGCAATGATGATCAAGAAAATCAGTGGCCAGACACAGTGGCTCACGCCACCTAGCATGTTAGGAGGCCGAAGAACGTGGATTGCTTCAGCTCAGGAGTTTGAGACCAACGTGTGCAAAAGCGAGATTCAGACTCTTAAAAAGTAGCCAGGTGTTGTGGCGGGTGCCTGTAGTCCCAGCTACTTAGGAAGCTGAGGCAAGAGGATCACTTAAGCCCAAGATTTTGAGGTTGCTGTGAGCTGTGACACCACGGTACTATACTCCAGGGTGACAGAGTGAGACTCTGTCTCAAAAAGAAAAGAAGAAAGAAAGAAAGAAAGAAAGAAAAGGCCAGGCATGGTGGCTCACACTTGTAATCCTAACACTCTGGGAGGCCGAGGCGAGTTGATTGCCTGAGCTCACAGGTTCCAGACCAGCCTGAGCCAGGGTGAGAGTCCATCTCTAAAAACAGCCAGGCGTTGTAGTGGGCGCCTGTAGTCCCAGCCACTTGGGAGGTTGAGGTAAGAGAATCACTTCAGCCCAAGAGTCTGAGGTTGCCATGGAACTGTGCTGAGGGTGACAAAGTGAGACTCTGACTCCAAAAAGACAAAACAAAACAAAAAGAAGACAGAAAGAAAATCAGCAGACATGGATTTATTAACAGCAAACTGAAACAGCATAATGGCGTACGGGGTAGCATGAAAACAAGGTAGATTCAGTCACTTCACATAAAAAATGTGAAGCAACAGAGTTCAAAGTTCCCTGTGTTACACAGAAGAAGAATATAGGTATTAATTAAACTTAAATTTCATTAAGTCAAATATGCCTATTAAAATGAAAGAGTTGGGCAGTGCCTGTGGCTCAAAGGAGTAGGGCACCGGCCCCATATGCTGGAGGTGGTGGGTTCAAACCCAGCCCCAGCCAAAAATTGCAAAAAAAAAAAGGGCAACTATTAAAAGAATAGAAATAGAATATGCCTATATGCCTTCCAATGCAAAAGGAGGAAATATGTCTATAGGCAACCTGACTAGTCTACAGCTGGTAAGAAAGAAGTGAAACGAAGTGTGTGTGTATAAAAATCATAACCAAGATAAGAGAGAAGTGACTAAAGATATATCAGTAATTACAATATTTGTAAACGTATTAAACACAGATAAAAGATAGATTCTTGACAATCCACTTATGTTCATTTACTTAATAAAGTCCCCAAACATAACGATATGGGAAGTTTGGAAGTAAAGGAGTATATACACGCATAACCAACAGAGGATTATCTATCACATATAAAAATTCTTTCAAATCAGTAAGATAAAAATGAAAATCTCAAAAGAAAAATGAGCACAGAATACGAGCAGGCAATTCACAGGAGAAGAAACCGCAGTGACCACCGGCCAGCTACAGCTGCCCTAATAGTGACGGAGCCACAAAACAAAGCAAAGAGGTATAATGTTACGGTTGTCACACTGGCGGAAAAGTCATATGGCAGATGACACCGGATTTGTGGGTAAGAATAGGGGAGAATGGGGTATAAAATACACTATTGGCACAAGAGTAACTTGGCAAAACATTTTGTAGGGCAGTGTAATAATCTCTAGCAAAACTGAATACATACAAACATATTACCACATATTAGAGCCACTCTCACGTACATACATAAGGAGACACATATCAGAGTGTTTCCAGGGAAAAACCGAAAGCGACATTAAAAAAGCCAGTTGTAAAAGAATACATGATATAATATGTCTTACATAATAGTAAGTTATATGCAGCTGTCTCTGCTCATATAGTTTGGTTTTTTTTAACAAGTGAACAGTTTATTAAGAATTAAACAAAGGTATGATGTGATACAGTACAAGCAAGACACTCAAGATAGGTATAATAGTGCTACTCACACAAAAACTTAAACTTCACCTCAAAAAAAATCACAAGACAAAAGAGAAAGCAATTTCACTATTATAAGATATTTCATGCAAAGTATTAACTCTGCCCCCCCCCAAAGCCCAACCTCTTTTAAGTACATGCTTATAAGTAAAAGCTTTAAAAGTACCCCATTAAGGAGACACAGGAATACCTGCCGCCTTCCCAACTTCAGGACAGTGGTCACCCTCAGGAAGAAAGTAAAGGTAATCTAATGCAAGGAAGGAGACAGACTTTAATGTTCCTTTTTAAAAAAAATTGTCAAATATGGCAAAATGTTA
>CAUYON010022698.1:0-17606 GCA_963573935.1 Arctocebus calabarensis | reverse complement strand
TCTCCCTCCTTCATCTTGGGCCATAGTTGTGATCTACTCTTCATATGAAAGTGTGAGTGATTGTAAATTGGTTTCATAATAGTACTGAGTACATGGGATATTTTTTCTTCCATTCTTGAGATACTTTACTAAGAAGGATATGTTCCAGCTCCATCCATGTAAATGTAAAACAGGCAAAGTCTCCATATTTTTTTAAGGCTGCATAATATTTCATGGTATACATATACCACAATTTATTAATCCATTCACGGGTCAATGGGAACTTGGGCTTCTTCTATGACTTGGCTCTTATGAATTGAGCTGCAATGAATAATCTGTTGCAAATATCTTTGTAATAAAGTGATTTTTGGTCTTTTGGATATACACCTAGAAGAGGAATTGTAGGATCAAATGGCAGGTCTACTTTTAGATCCCTGAGTATTCTTCATATTTCTTTCCAAAAGGGACATATTAGTATGCACTCCCACCAGCAGTGCAGAAGTGTTCCCTTTTCTCCACATCCACACCAATATCTGCAGCTACATCTTAGGTCACACATCTAACCTCAGCAAATTTAAAAGTATAGAAATTATTCTTTGTATTTTCTCGGATCATCACGCAATAAAATTTGAACTTACCAATAACAGGTATCTGCATACTCATACCAAGACATGGAAACTAAATAACCTTATGCTGAATGATCATGGTGTCATAGATGAGATTAAGAAGGAAATTGCCAAATTTTTGGAACAAAACAATAATGAAGACACGAATTAACAGAATCTGTGGGATACTGCAAAGGCAGTCGTAAGAGGGAAATTTATAGCATTGCACGCCTTCCTCAAGAGAACAGAAAGAGAGGGAGTCAGTAACTTATGAGACGTCTTAAGCAACTGGAAAAGTAAAAACATTCCAACCTAAAACCCAACAGAAGAAAAGAAATAACTAAAATTAGAGAAGAATTAAATGAAATCAAAAATAAAAGAATTATTCAAAAGATCAATGAATCAAAAAGTTGTTTTTTTGAAAAATTCAACAAAATTGATAAAACTTTGGCCAACATAACCAAAAATTGAAAATTAAAGTCCATAATATCATCAATCAGAAATGACAAAGGCGAAATAACAACAGACTCCTCAGAAATTCAAAAAATCCTTAATGAATACTACAAAAAACTTTATTCTCAGAAATATGAAAATCTGAAAGTAATTGACCAAAACGTGAAAGCACACCAACTTCCTAGACTTAATCAGAAAGAACTGGAAATGCTGAACAGACCTATATCAAGTAGGGAAATAGAATCAACTATACAAAGTCTCCCAAAAAATAAAGAGTCCGGGACCAGATGGATTCACATCAGAATTCTAGCAAACCTTTAAAGAGGAACTAGTACCTATATTACTTAACCTTTTCCAAAACATTCCTTCCAAAAAGAAGGAATACTTCTCAACACATTCTATGAAGCAAATATCACCCTGATCCCCAAACCAGGAAAAAAACCCAACAAGAAAAGAAAAGTATAGACCAATATCACTAATGAATATTGATGTAAAAATATTCAACAAGATCCTAGGAAACAGAATCCACCAATACATCAAACAAATTATACACCATGACCAAGTAGGTTTTATCCCTGGTTCTTAAGGATGGTTCAATATGTGTAAATCTATAAATAAAATTCAGCACATAAATAAATTAAAAAACAAAGACCATATGATTCTCTCAATTGATGCAGAAAAAGCATTTGATAATACCCAGCATCCCTTCATGATCAGAACACTTAAAAATATGGGTATAGAAAGGACATTTCTTAAACTGATAGAGGCCATCTACAGCAAATCCAGAGCAAATATCATATTGAATGGAGTAAAATTGAAAACATTTCCACTTAGATCAGGAACCAGGCAAGGTTTCCCATTGTCTCCACTGGTTTTTAACATCGTAATGAAAGTCTTAGCCATCGCATTCAGGCAAGAGAAGGCGATCAAGAATATACAAATAGGGTCAGAGGAAATTAAATTTTCACTCTTCTCAGATGATATGATTTTATACCTGGAAAACCCCAGGGACTCAACCACAAAACTCTTATAAGTTTGCATGTTACAAATTTAACTCTTACAGTAGCATATCAGGATACAAAATCAAAACTCACAAATCAGTAGCTTTTATATATTCCAATAATAGTCAAGCCAAACATCACACTTTGAAGAAATGGAAAAAAATAATTCTTAGTTTCATATAGAATGAGAAAAAAACCTGTATAGCCAAGGCTATTCTTAGTAATAAAAACAAAATTGGACACATCACTCTACCTAACTTCAGGTTACATTACAAATACACAGTTATCAAAACAGCATGTAATTGGCATAAAAATAGAGAAATAGACATTTGGAACTGAATAGAAAACCGAAATGATCATCATCCCTAATCATTAGAGAAATGCAAATCAAAACCACCCTGAGATATCACTTAATCCCAGCAAGAATAGCCTCCACACAACATTCCAAAGCTGCAGATATTGTCAATGGTGTGGAGAAAAAGGATTACTTTTACACCAAAAGTGTAAAGTGTTTGGTGGGATTACAAACTTACAAACTAATGTAGCTTCTTTGGAAAGAAGTATGGAGAACCTTCAAAGATCCTACAATCCCATTAGGTTATCTATCCAGGAGGTAAAACATCATTTTATCATAAAGACATTTATACTAGATTGTTTATCACAACTCAATTTACAATCACCAAGATGTGGAATTAACCCACATGCCCATCAACCAATGAATGGACTAATAAACTGTGGTATATGTATACCATAGAATACTATACAGTCATAAGAAGATGGAGACTTTACATCTTCTCTATTTACCTGGATGGAGATGAAACACATTTTCTTAGTAAAGTATTAGAAGAATGGAAAAGCAACTGTCTCAGGTACTCTATATCAATATGAAGCCAGTAGATGAAGTAGTTCATGCCCACAGAAGAGAAAAACTCAACTTAATTCAAGTTGAGGGGAGGGGGGAGGAAGATGGTAAATGGGTGTGCTCCCAAATACTGGGCACAATGTAAGGATATATGGCACACCTCCTGGGTGTGGGACACAACTATAACTGGGACCTTACCTAACAAATGCAAACATTGTAACCTATCTTTTTTACCCTTGTATTAATCTGAAATAAAAAATAAAATAAAATTGTATTATTAGGTAAAGAAAAACCTAGGTGAAGATAGCCTCATTAGTAAATTTAATCAAATATTTAGCAAAAAAAAAAACAAAACAATACTACAATCACACTTTCAGAAAATGAAGGAGGAGGAAACACAACCAGACTCACTTAGCAGGCTGTATTACCTTGAGATGAAAACCAGTAAGTGAATTACAAGAAAATATAATTACAGACAATGTCCCACAAGAACACAGTCCAATTTGAAGACAAGGCTTTGGAGACATCACCGTAATTCAAAGAGGGAGAGAAGAGTATAAAAAAGTCCAAGCAATCAGCGAGAGAGCAATGGGACTTTTTGAAGCAAACTAACATTCAAATTATAGATATCCTTGAAGGAGAGCAAGAAAGAGCTAATAGCTTATAAAACCTATTTGAGGAAATCATGAAGGAAAACTTTCCTGCTGTCACTAGAAATAAAGACATACAGATACAAAATGGACATCAAACACAGGGAAGATTCAAAGCAAGTAAGTATTCTCTACAAAACATTGTAATCACCCAGGCTAAAGTCAAAATGAAGGAGAAAAATTCTGTAAGTAGCAAGATGAAAGCAGGAAAACCTATGAGACTAACAGCAGACTTCTCAGTGGAAATCTTACAAGCCAAGGGATTGACACTTCATCTTCAATTGACTTAAAAGAAACAACTGCCAGCCTAGAATTTTATATCCTACAAAACTAATTTTTCAATCAACAGAGAAATTATGTCTTTTCCAGAGACGCAAATACTGAGGGAATTTGCCAAGACCTGCCCTGCCATGCATGAAATACCAGCAACAGTATTACACAACAATAATTATAACAGATATTCAACCAGTGTAAAGCCACCTAAAAAAATCCCCAAACTCATAGCTCCTTAAAAAATATAGAACAAGAGGTAAAACAAAGTAATAAAGGATTACTCAACAGGATGAACAGACCAACATTCCACATACCAGTGCTATAAAGAAAAAAGTTAACACACTGAGTGCCCTTCTCAAAGGACAGAGAATTGCTGAGTGGATGAAAAAAACACAAGATAGGTATCTGCTGTCTCCTGGAAATACATCTAAACCACAAGGAGGCACACAGACTCATTAAGAAAGCATGGAAAAAAATATTCCATGAAATGGAAATTGCCAAGATATCTGGTGTAGCCATTCTCATCAGATAAAATTTACTTTAAGCCAACAAAGGTAAAGAAAGACAAATAGGGTCATTATATAATGGTAAAGGAGGAAGGAAGAATACATAACAATTTTATGTCTATATGTGCCCAAAACAGGAGCTTCCAGATAATAAAATAAATTTTACACCAGATAAGCGAGTAAGTAAATATCACCAATATAATTGCCAAGACCCCCAACACACCACTGTTAGAGCTCAACAAATCATCAAAACAGAAAATAAAGAAACAATGGACTTAAACCAAACTACAAATCAAATGGACCTAACAGACATTTACAGAACATTTGACTCCAAAACTTCAGAATACACATTGACTTAGCAGCACATGGGACACTTTCTAAGGTGATCATATCTTAGGCCACAAAACATGTCTCAACAAATTTAGAAAAATTGAAATTATACAATGTACCTTCTCAGACCTCAGCGGAATAAAACTAGAAATCAATCATAATCTACACAAAGTAATGGAAATTAAACAACCTGCTGCTGAACAATTATAGGACAAGAATGAAATTAAGATGGAAATAAAAAAAATTCCTTTGGGGGGGTCTGTTGGCTCAGTGGTTAGGGCACTGGCCACATGCTCTGCGGCTGGCAGGTTCGAACCTGGACCAGGCCTTCTAAACAAAACAAACAAACAAAAAAAACAGCCAGGCACTGTGGCAGGGGCCTATAATCCCAGCTACTAGGAACACTGAGGCAACAGAATCACTTGAGCTCAAGAGTTTGAGGTTGCTGTGAGCTACGGTGCCACAGCACTCTACCAACGGTGACAAAGTGAGACTCTTATCTCAGCAAAAAGAAAAATTATTTGAACTGAATGACAAAAAGAACGCAAGCTATCAAAATTTATAGGACACAGCAAAAGCATTGCACAGGGGAAAATTCATAGCCTTAAATTCCTACATCAAAAAGACAGAAAGATCACACATTAACAATCTAAGGTCACACCTCAGGGAACTGGAAAAGGAAAATCAAACCAAACATAAAGACAGCAGAATAAAGGAAATAACAAAGGTCAGAACTAAATGAATTGGAAAACGAACAATAAAATACAAAGAATTAATCAAAAATAGTGTCAGCTTTTGGATAAGATAAACAAAATCAATAGGTCTCTTTCTAGATTAACCAACAACAGAAGAGAAAGGACCCAAATCAGTTCAATTACAAGTAAAAAAAGTAACACTACAACTGATATCACAGAAATATAAAACATCATCCATGAATCCTATGCAAATCTCTATGCACATAAAGTAGATAATATAGAGAAAACCGACAAGTTCCTAAAACACACAACTTACCAAAACTCAACCAGGAAGAAACAGAATTCTTGAACAGACTATAATGAACAGTAAGATTAAAACAGTAATAAAAAACCTTCCAACAACAATAATAAAATCCCTGGACCAGATGGAGTCATGGCCAAATTCCATCAGACCTACAAAGAAAGCCTCATACTCATAATAAAGAAATTATTCAATTATTCCATAATACTGAGAAGGAGGAAATCCTACCTAATTCATTCTACAAAGCCAGAATCATCTGGATACCAATGCCAGGAAAGTACGCAACAATAACAACAACAAAAACTACATACCAATATCCTTTATGAATACAGATGCAAAAACCCTCAATAAAATACTAGAAAACTGAATTAATATCACATCAAAAAAAGAAAAAAACAGGAGAAGGTAGGCTTTATCGCAGCAAGGCAAGAATGGTTTAATATATGCAAATAAATAGATTATGATTAATCACATAAACAAAAGCAGAAAAAAGACCATATGATCATCTCAACAGATGTAGAGAAAACATTTGACAAAATTCAGCACCCTTTCGTGATAAAATCCTTCAACAAACAAGGCACAGAAGGAATGTCAGAATGATAAAAGCCATGTATGATAAACCCACAGCCAACATCATACTGAATGGGGAAAATTTTAAACCATTACACCTGAGACAGAAACAAGAGAGAAGGATCCCCACTATTATCACATCTATTCAATGTAGTGCTGGAAGTCCTAGACAGAGCAATCAGGACAGAGAAAGAGATCAAGGGTATTCAAATAGAGACAGAGGAGGTCAAACTGTCCCTTTTCACTGATAATATGATCTTAAATCTAGAAAACTCCAAAGGTTCCATAAAGAATCTCCTAGAATTAATTTAAAAAAAAACTCAGCAAAGACCTTGGATGCAACAAAATCAATGTATATAAATCAGTGTCTATATATCAATGACAGTATATCAAAAGTCAAATCAAAGACTCAATACCATTCACAAAAACTACAAATAAAATATCTAGGAGTATACTTAACCAAGGAGATTAACGATCTCTACAAGGAGAACTATAAAACTCTGAGAAAAAACAAACTTTAGAGAATACAAACAAACGTAAAAACATAGCATGCTCATGGACAAGTAGACTCAACAATGTTAAAATGTCCATACTACCCAAACTAATTTGAAAATTCAATGCAATCTCCATCAAATTACCAATGTCATACTTCACAGATCCAGAAAAGTTAATTTTACACTTCATTCAGAATCAGAAAAGGGTCTAAATAGCCAAAGCAATCTTAAACAAAAAAGAAAAAATCTAGAGGTATCACATAATCAGACTTCAAACTATACGACAGGGTTATAATAACCAAAACGGGATGGTATTGGTACAAAAATAGATATAATAGGCCAATGAAACAGAACAGAGAATCCAGATTTAAAACTATCTACCTACTACTAACTGATCATCAATAAAGAGGACAATAACATATACTGGGTAAAAAAAAAAACCTCTTATTCAATAAATGGACTGGACTGGGAAAACTGGATAGCCACATGCAGAAGAATGAAAGAGGACCCCTACCTTTCACCATTCACAAAAATTAATACAAGATGGATAAAAGACTTAAATCTAAGTCATGAAACCATCTGAATTCTAGAAAAAAAAATGTAGGAAAAAATCTTTTAGATAATGGACAGTGCAAAGAAATTATGACTAAGACCAAATGGTGATTATGGCAACAAAACTTAATAAATGGAATTTCATTAAACAAAAAAGCTTCTGTACACCTAAGGAAACAATTGACAGAGCAAATAGACAACCTACAGAATGGGAGAAAACATTCACAAGTTATGCAAATGATAAAGGGCTAACATCCAGTATTTACACAGATCTTAAACAAATCAGCAAGAAGAAAACAAAGCTATTAAAAGTAGGCAAAAGATATAAACAGAAACTTCTCAAAAAAAGAGAAATGGCCAAATAACATGAAAAGTGCTCAACATCACTAATCATCAGAGAAATGCAAATTAAAACAACAATGAAATATCACCTTACTCCAGTGAGAATAACATTTATTAAAAATTCCTAAAACAATAGATGCTGGCATGGATTGAGAGAGAAAGGAATGCTTATACTTTGCAGTGGGACTTCAAATTACTACAATCCCTATGGAAAGCAGTATGGTGATTCCTCAAAGAACTAAAAATAGACATACCAGTTTGATCCAGCAATCCCCCTACTACGTGTCCACCCAAAAGATAAAATTTTTTATCAAAAGACACCTGCACATGGATGTTTATTGCAACATAATTCACAATTGCAAAGATATAGAAAAGTGCCTATTAATTCATATGCTGATTAATAAAATATATGTATACCACTCAGTACTACTCAGCCATAAAAAAGATGAATCAATACCTTTTCCAACAATCTGGGTGGAACTGGAGATCGTTCTCCTAAGTGAAGCATCTTAAGAAGGGAAATCAAACACTACATATACTCACTATTAAATTGGAACAACCATTGAGCACATATGTGCACAGAGAGAAGTAAAATTCAATAGAAACCAACCAAGGTAGTGGGGGAGAGGGAAAGGAAAAAAAAACACCTACTAATGGGTACAATGAACACTATTTGGGTGATAGGCACACCTATAGCTAAGACACAAGCATTACAAAAGCAAACCATGTAACATATAACATTTGTACTCCCTTAATTTTGAAATAAAAAAACAACAAAACCCCCAAAATATTTGATAAAATATTACCAAATAAAATACAGCAATATATAAAAGGATATCATATCCTACTCAAATAGGGTTTAATCCCCAGAATGCAACGTTGGTTTAACAATCCTAAGTCAATAAACACAGTGTTATTCATTAAAAAATTAAAGGTGCAATAGTAAATGATCATTGAACAAAATTCAGTACCTATACATGACAAAAAATTATTACTAAATATATAAAAGAACTTCCTCGACATGATGATATGCATCTAAAACACATACTTCTAACACTATAATTAAGTGTGAAATACTGACTTTTTTTCTCCTTATGATTGGAAAACAAATATAAACACTACCATATCTCATCACTTTTATCCAACATTTTGCCACTGGGCTTAGCCACTGTAATTAGACAAGGAAAAAAAGGAAAAACGATTGAAAAGGGAAAAGCAAAATGTTCTCTACTTGAAGATGATGTGATTGTTAAATGTAGAAAAATCCAAGTTATCTATAGAACAAGTATTCTCACATCATAAAAAGTGCTTATACAAAAACCCAAATAAACATCATTATGAAATGAAAACTTTTAAACTAGTATAATTTATCATTGCATACAAAGTCATAAATTACTTAGAGATAAATCTAAGAAAAGAGGTGCAAGTCTTATACAATGAAAATGATAAAATATTGCTGAGAAAAACTTAAATGAGTGGAATGGAACTACATAGATATTAAATAAATGGATATATATACTAGGTTCGTGTATTGGGTTATAAATGTTCTTAAGTTATCAATCTTTCTAAAATTTATCCATAGCTTCAGTATAACCCCCATCGAAATACTAGAATATTCTGTGATAGAAATTGACAATTTGGTTCTAAAATTTATATAACAGTGGGAAGGGCATGACATAAAACTATCCAAAAAATGCTGAAAAGAAAAAGAAAGGTGTAATATCTACTTGCAGATTTTAATAGTCACTATAAAGCTACAAAACTAAGATAGTGTGGTATTATTGAATGAATAGATCAACACAACAAAATGGAGAATCCAAAATTGGATCCACACAAATGCAAGTGAAATGATATCCAAAATGATATCAGAAAAGTTCAGTGGGAAAATAATACTGTCCAACAAATACTCAAGGAACAACAGGATATCCATATGTTAAAACACAAATGTCAACCCTTACTTCACACCACTGAAAAAACTATTTCAAGATCAATAATGTCCTTAAATATGAAAGATAATACTTACATGCATCTAGAAAAAAAACACAGGACATAACATTGTGACCTACACATAGAAAAATATTTGTTAGACAGGAAACAGCACAAAAGAAAATTAGATTTTATCAAAACTAAAAACTGCTCATCAAAAAGCATCAGTAAGAAAAAGGACAAGCAAGCTGGTCGTGGTGGCTCTCGCCTATAATCCTAGCACTTTAGGAAGCTTAAGTGACAGATTGTTTGAGTTCAGGAGTTCGAGATCAGCCTAAGCAAGAGCAAGACCCCATCTCTACAAATCATAGAAAAATTAGCTGGTTGCTGTGGCAGACACCTACAGTCTCAGCTATTTGGGAGGCTGAGGGAGGGGGATCACTTGAACCCAAGAGTTTGAGGTTGCTGTGAGACAGGTTGACACCAGGGTACTCTACCCAGAGTATGAAACTCTTGTCTCAAAAAAAAAAAAAAGAAAGAAAGAAAGAAAGAACAAGCATAAAAACAACTGGAAGAAAACTTTTGCAAAAAGTATATACAATTAAGGACTAGCACCCATAATATATAAAAAACAGCTAAATCTCAATATTAACTGGCGTTTTTAGCTTGGAGATGTAGATAACTAGAAGGGCCTTACTCCAAATGTGCAATAAGAAAAAATCCAGTCAAGTTTCAGATTAACTTTTCTTGGACCTATCATAGATAACAGAGCTCACAAAGCAAACAACCAGTCCAAAATCTCCAGAGAGAAACTGGTTCAGAGCATTTGTTCACCTAGGGAAGAAAATATGAGATGTAATACAGAACAATCAGATAGAAAGATTAAATTAGAAATTTTAACTAATTGCTAAAGGCCAAATATGAACCAGTCAGAGAGTATGAAATTCAGGGATGCACAAAAATAGAGGAGCACAACTGTAACAGCCTTCTCCAAGTAGCTCACCACACTCTCTGGTGGAATATAAAAATGATGCAGTTTCAAAAACAGGATGTTAGGTACCCAAACAAGTAAATATAGAGTTACCATGTGACCTGGAAAATCTAATTCTAAGAATATGCCCCCAAGAAAAATGAAAATACAAATTGATACAAAAACTTTTATACCAACCTTCATAGCAGGATTGTTTATAATAGCCAAAATGAGGAAACAACTCAAATGTCCATCAATCGATAAAATGATAAACAAAATGTAGTGTATCCATTAAATGGAGTACAATTCAGTGATGAAAAAGAATGTAGTAGTGACTCATGTTACATGACTGAATCTTATAAACATTCTGCTAAGTGAAAGAAGCCAATCACAAAATGTCACACATTTTACTATTGTCACACATTATACTATTTCATTTACAAGAAACGTCCAGATTAGACAACTTTCCAGAAGCAGAGGGATTAGTGGTTGCCAAAATCTCAGAGATAATGGTAATGCGTATGGGGTTTGTTTAAGGGGCAACAAAAATGTTAAAGTTTAGAATATGGATTTTGTTTTTAATCTTTTTTTTATTGAATCATAGCTGTGTACATTAGTTCAATCATGGGGTACAGTGTGGGGGCTTCACATGCAATCTGAGGTATTTTTATCAACCTGATTGACATACCATTCATGATATTTTCTCATTTACTATATGAAAACATTTTTGATCCATATTTAGAAGTTTTCTCCTGACCCTTCAAATATGTACCACCCATGAGGAGCTTTTTTTGTTTGTTTTGTAGATTCCCTGGAATGTTCTATATTATAGACTTTTATGTGATCTGCAAATAGGGAAAATTTTATACCTTCATTTCTGATCTCTGTGTATTTTATCTTATTTTCTTTCTTTATTGAACTGCTCTTGCTTGGTTTTTAATGATTTTAATAACTGTTCTCTAGTGCCTCAAATGAGGGAGCAAAGTTTGAATTGATGTCACCTTTGAACCTATCTTAAAAAGGGAAGGTAAGTATGATTCAGTGTTACCAGAGGCAACAATTTTCATTACCTAGGATCAGTAATAGTGAATTTAAAATAATCATCTAGGCATACTCATAAAATTATATTACAAACTTGAGGCAGACCCTTCCGTGTCTATCCCAGGATATCCAAAATGAGCAAGTACGCCAGGTCAGCCTGTGGTCTTGGACTGCATAAATGCGTGGAATACCATTATCAAGAGAGGAGTACAAGTACTGTGGATTTATATGAATACTATTTAGTATTACTTTGGCAGGGAATAAGGGAAAACTCTTGATTAGTCTCTATCTTTTGATACTCCTAAATTTTCATCTTTTTAAAAATAAGTGTTATTTAAGAAGATAAGATGGCCCCTTATTTTGGCAATATCTTATAAGAAGGACATTTATTCTATCATTAAAATGTCAAGAAAGGGTTCCTAGATTTTGTGATCCCACCTTAAACATAAACCAAATTTTTCCAGAATTATTCAAAAAAGGTCCTTCAAAGAAGATATAACAGTATAAGCATAAATGAGAAGTAGCATTTCATTTATTATTACTTCCTAGGTTTCAGATACTAAAAATAATATGTAATATCTCTGTTTCCAGATGCTCACAGATAATTGATAAAGACTAATTTATAAATTGACAATTATTATAGTAGGTGGTCAGCTAGATCACAGCTTATGTAAGATGCTTTCAAAAAGCAGAATTAAGTGACACAGCTTCTTGCAAGCATCTAGGTTAATCACTCATTTGCAAAAGGGCTGAGGAATTTCCTTGAATCCAGTTCAGACACAAAATATCAGGTAGTGATTCTACTTTTACAATAAAATATTCCTCTTTTATGAGAGGTTGATGACTTTAGATTTAAAAAAATGAAGTCATAGGATTTCTTTTTATGCTTTCCCCACATATCTTTGATAAGAAATACTTTTAGAAATAATAATTTTAGAAATTCTTATGTACCAGTTTAGAAGTTTAGTAAAGAAATAACAAAAAAGCACAGTGGTATCTCCCATGCTTACCATAAGTTGGTAGGTTTTCTGCTTGATCTATCAGTTTGATATCCATTTTGTGCAGAATGGTGCCCAAGCCATTGATATCAACCTTCTCTACTTTGAAAAATACAAATCAGGAACATGCAAAATTGAATGATTTCAAAATAACTATTGCTTTAATGATTATATACTATTGTTATATTTAATGGCTTGTGCATTTACTAATACTAAAATGAAAAATTCAATATAGTTCATATCTTTGTATTATTATTTTGATTCACAATATGAATACCAAAACTCAAATTTTATATGCCCAAGAGAACAGATAAGGTTAACAGAATTAGAATCAGAATATGTATTCCTAAACTTTGCAGTTGGGTCACGCTCACACTGGAAATGACTCAATGGAGTTGAATAACTTCTCTTTATGAGTTAATACTTTTGAAAAATAAATGAGGCTACTTGTGTTTCCTAACCTCACACTGCTGGCCAAATTTTTAAAAATGTAACTTCTAAGGCTTATTTTAATTTTTTCCCTGAAATATCAAAGTCTGAAATAATTCTTTTGGAGTAAAATTTGGAAAATTCCAAAAGGTCTCATCTTATGCAAATGGATGTAGAGCACTAGGTCAGTAAATTACAGATATGATTTTCAAAAACATAAAAAGAAATGGTATATAAACAAGAAATAGGATTTTAAATCTTGAGTTATAAATTTATCAACCATGAGGTTGGCTATAAACAATGTTAGTGGTATCTGTGATTTCTTGATGGGTTAGGGTGTAGTTATTAGTAGAGGCTATATTGAAGTTGTGCTGAAGACCAAGATGCCAAGAGGATTAATATAAAGATCCCAGTGATAGTAATGGTGGGCTCACTATACCTATCTTTATGCCCCAAAGTGTTGCTTACTAGTACCTGTGATGGCAGTTACCAGCAAGTCAATTACTGGGCTTCTAGGTGGCTTGAGCAGATGCTGATAGTGGCAGTGGATGACCTGGCAGGCAAGTGAATTTTCAGGTCCCTAGGCAGCTGGCATGGCATGGACAATGGAAGTACAATGTTGGGACAATTCTCTGTATCCAAAGCAGTATGTGTTGTTGTTGATTGTGTCTATGATGGGCTGGGCAGGCCAGTCTCCAGGTCCACAGTTTGTATTTGCAGATAGGTGCCCATTGAGATGATAAGTTCAATCTGCGGTCCTTGAGAATTTAAGGCCTAAGGTGATGGATTGGGTTGGGAAATCCCCAGAACCTGGGGCTATGTGCTCTGTCTTAGGGACAGTGAAGCCAGGCTGGGTGGGCTATGGTCAGTCCCCTCCCAATAGTGAGAATAGACACCAGCCATGATGGGTGGGATGATCCTTAGTCCCCATTCAGAGTGCTTGGGTGAGAGGCAGCACTCCGTGCTAAGGCTTTGCTATTGGAGAGGGTTGGGCCAGTCTGGGGACCACAGCATGGGCTGGCAGGTGGAGAATGTGACCCCTTCACATCCTTGTCTTTAGCTTGCCACACCCTTGTCCTTTCTGCAGGAGCCCACATTCAGTTCATGACCAATTCCTAGCGACAACATGTTCCCAGCTCACATCCCCATCTCAGATTCTCAGTGTTTGATTTTTGGTACTAGCTGCTGTTGCCCAGGCCTTACTCACTTCCTAACCTTCCTGGGGCAGTGCTCTCAGCTTACTATTGGCAATAGCCCAAGCTTCCTTAATGCCCCAGTCCTGGTGCTGCTGGATCCCAAGACAGTGTGCAGTTTGCCAGATGGCAATTTTTAAAATGCTTATCAACCTTGTTACTCACCTGTGAGAGCTTTCACCCCATCCAACAATCTGTTCTTAAATACCATCCCAGCATCTACAATAAAAAGGCATAATTCATCCCAGAAAAAAGTATTATGAAAGACAGTAGTGTATATACCATGATTACAAGAAACTTAAAAACACAGTATTGGCCTTAGATATATCTTTCTATATCATCCTTAAATGAATACTACAAAGTTTAAAACTGGAAAATTTTTGTATATAGTAAGTCTACACAATCTGGTATATGTAATTGGTTCTCTAGTGTGTAATATATATGCATTTTGTTTCTATACATATAATACAAAAACCTTTGCTTAGTCTTCAATAACACTAAAGACAGCTAAATTTGCTCTTTCAAATAAATTGTAGAGAAAATTAAATAGGAAGATTTAAAACTTCTTAACACAGCCTACTAAATCAAGTTCTCTGGAAAACCCGCATGACATCTTTATGGCTCACCATCAACTGGCAGCATTTTCTCCAGATTTAAGAATTCCTCTTCTGTGAGCTCAATGCCCATGCTTCCTAGAGTGTTTTGGAGATCATTGATATCAATCTTTTCACCTTTGAAATATGGGAATATTGACTATTAGAAAAAAAGATATTTATTCACACCTGTAAGGGATGGTATACAAATTAAAGAAGGTTCAAAATAATGCCTATTTATATAAAATCAATGGAAGAGTCATAAAAAGTTTGTAGTAAAAAATAGGTTTTCTAATTTTGAGACTTCATAGGTAGCAGGAAAAAATTTTCTTGCACAATGATTCACTGAATTGGAAGCCTACACGAAAATAGTTGACTAGAAAGTACTATTATTATTTTGACCTATAAAATATATGATCCTCTATTCATAGTTACAAAAACATTTTGAACCTACTGAATTTTATCTTGCCATTTATTATGTCTTTCTAGGTTTTAGATAATTATGTAATATGGTGAAAACCTTGGTAAAAGGCTTCCATACACAATATAAGAGTAACCACTCCCAAAATAAAACACATGAAGTTTTAACATTAAAATTGATAATCTATCAATCTAAAAAATTTGATAATCTAACACCAAATGGTAGGGCATTGGAAGCAAATACTTCTGCAGAAAGTAAAAAGCCAGAATTAAAGTCAATGAGGTACTACAGAAAAAAAAAATGCCATTTTAAAACATAATACAAAACGAGAATTTTAGTTTTATACTAATCTTACCAGTAAAAGCTTTCATTTTGTTGCTCAACTTTTTCATTTCTACTTTCCCATCAACTGTAAGAAAATACGTATATCACATATGGACATGATACTAAGACTTAGAAACTGTGAACATGACAATTTTAAGCAATATTTATATACCTTTTCATTTTAATATATTTAAACTACCTCATTAGCATGAACTAAAAAAAAGCCTTAAACATGATAAATATAAAATTTTAGCATTGTACCTTTTACTTCCCTTCATTAATAGTGATAAAAACCCTACAACAATTGTAAGATCAAATCCAAAGTAGATTGCTTCATTGCTCATAACGGCTCTTTGCAAATCTCTCAGAATTAACAAAAGGCACAAGCCACATACTAATAGATTTTACAAGGGATCCATGTATAATTAGTCCACATTCAGTATTTCCCTGACAAGAAGAGAAACTTTTATTTATTTGCATTATGTGTATAAATTATAAATCATTTTGAGAACATCTTTGCAATAGCAGTGGGCAAGAATATTATGCAGAATAGAAAATATTGCATGTTTATCACATAACGATCTTGCTTTAAATATAATTTATTTTTAGAATAGATTATAAATTCACAAGTTTGAAAAAATCAAATGTTATAAAGGGACATGCCATGACAAATCTCCTTTGTAGCATATCTCCTAGTAACCTAATGCTTTTTAGAGAAAACCAATGGTTACTACTTCTTAAAAGTTTTAAGTTTTTAACTGACAAATAGTAGTTATATGCATGTATGGAGTACAATGTGATGTTTTGACATATGTATATATTGTGGAAAGGTTAATTAACATAATTAACCTTATTAACAAGAGAATTAACATATCCATAACCTCACCTATTTATTTTTTGTGGTAAAAATGTTTACAACCTACTCTTTAAGTAGTTTTGAAATTTGTAATTCATTATTAACATCTGCAACTAGAACTTATGTACCAGAACTTGTCACCAGAACTTTGTACCTTTTAAACATCTCCCCTTTCTCCAATCCCTCTCCTCACTTACAAGCTACCATTCAGAAATGAAAGAGGAGGGTAATCAGTGGCAACTCCTCTTTCATTTCTGATTTTATTTGAATTTTCTTTTTTTGTTGGGATAGATGTTTTAAAAAACATTTTTTTAGTTTCATTGATCTTTTCTGTTGTTTTTCAGTCTTTATTTCATTTATTTCTGTTCTGATTTTATTATTTTCTTCCTTCTTTAAAGTTTGGGCTCTGTTTGATTTTTTTTCCAGTTCTTTGAGGTGTGATGTTTTGTTGTATAAGATATTCTTTTCTGATGCAGGCATTCATTTTTATAAACTTCCCCTTCAGAAATGCTTTTGATACATCTGATGTTTTGGTATGTAATGTGTCCATTTTCATTCGTGTTAAGATATTTTATTTTATTTTATTTTATTTTTTTAAAATAATTTTTTTAAATCTTAATTGTGTACATTGGTGCAATCATAGGGCACAATGTGCTTCATATACAATCAGAAATATTTTGATTGTACTGTTACAGATAGCCTTCATGGCATTATCTTGATTACTATATAAAGACATTGATACTCTACATTTAATAAGTTTCATCAGTACCCTGCTAAGATGCACCGTAGGTGTGATCCCACTAATTGCCCTCCCTCCACCCATCCTCCCCCCTCCCCTCCCCTCCCTGTCCCTTGTCCCTGTATTCTTGTGCTATAATTGGGTTTTAGCCTTCATATGAAAGCTATAAATTAGATTCATATTAGGGCTGAGTACGTTAGATACTTTTTCTTGCATTCTTGAGATACTTTGCTAAGAAGAATATGTTCCAGCTCCATCCATGTAAACACAAGAGGTAAAGTCTCCAGCTTTCTTTAAGTCTGCATAATATTCCATGGTATACATGTACCACAATTTACTAATCCATTCGTGGGTTGATGGGCATTTGGGCTTCTTCCACGACTTAGTAATTATGAATTGGGCTGCAATAAACATTCTGGTACAAATATCTTTATTATGATGTGATTTTTGGTCTTCAGGATATATACCCAATAAAGGAATTATAGGATCGAATGGCAGATCTA
>CAUYON010022697.1:0-12078 GCA_963573935.1 Arctocebus calabarensis | reverse complement strand
TGCAAAAAACATTATTTCAATCCTTCTTTTGTCTGGGTAGTATTCCATGTTATCTATCTACCATTTGTTCTTTCTCTACTCATCAGTTGATGGACATCTAGGTCGACTCTTCTCCCATGGTGATGAACAGTAGCCCTTAGGCCTTGATCCCTCCCCAGTGCTAAGACCTGCACCTCAAGTGCTGCCCAAACCTTGTACTCTGGGTTCTCAGAGCATCCCGTTTATGTTTTGTACTGGCGATTATTTACAGAGTTCAGGAGTTGATTCCCTATTTTGCAACTGTGAATTGTGTTGTGATAATACTCGGACGCAGATATCCTTTTTCATTGTCTTTCAAAATGCAAGTTCTCTCCAACACATACACAAACACACAAGGGAGGCATCCTCAAACAGTCCTTGTGGTGCTCGTCAAGCATGACTTGCCCTACTAGGGGTTTGTGAAAGCCTCAACTTCTCTTTACAGGGAAACCCCGGACTTTAGATAATCCTCAGGGGTCTGGAGTCTTAGGTATTGGGCCTTCATTCTTTTCCTTTGGGGAGATACTCAGTAGTAGGACTGCAGGATTGAATAGTAGGTCTGTGTTTACTTATTTGAGGAGGCTACATATAGAACCAGATCCATGAATAACAACACCTTTTGTTGCAGTTCTCTTATGTTTCCAGTTCCCAGGCCAGTGATTTACTGAGGAAAGGTTGTATCTCATTGTGGTTGGTTTGGATTTGTCTTTTCCCGATGATTAGGAAAAAGACAACTGTTTAACATAGCCTTCATGGCATTTTCCTAATCAGTATATGAAGACATTTATATTCTGCATTTAGTAAGTTTCATCTGTACCATTTGACGATGCACCATCAGTGTGATCCCACCAATCGGCCTCCCTCCACCTATCCACACCTCTCCATTCCCCTCCCTTGTCCTTTTCCCCATATTCTTGTGCTATAGTTGGGTTATGAAGGGTATAACCCAACTTTTTTTGGTTCAAAATACATATTTTTTGTCATTTAAAACACCTTATCCCACCACATCCCCCATATGGACTAAATGCTTCAGACTACTCAATGTAGCAGAATTTTGGAATTGGACTTACATATAGGTATTCCTTTCCAATTACTTAATAAACATCTTACAATGGCTTGAAGTCACTATCAGCTGGAGAAAATGTTCTGTCAGGGTAATAGATTGGCTGTGACCAGATAAGATTTTCATCAAGTAATCTGATGGGGAGCTCAGAGATGTGCCCTATATTTTTAACTTCTCTCTTCACTCGGTATCCTTTTTCTAACTCTTTCCTATTGCTAATCTTTAAGTAATATTTTAAAAGCTCATTGGCATATCTACAGATAGAGAAGAATTTATGAAATTGCCTTAAGATTGTACAGTGGATGGGCCAGGCACAGTGGTTCACACCTATAATCTCAGCATTCTGGGAGGCCAATGCAGGAGGATCACTTGAGCTCAGGAATTTGAGACTAGCCTGAGCAAGAGAGATATCCCATCTCCACAAAAAGTAGAAAAATTAGCTAGGCATGGTGGCACGTGCCTGTAGTCCCAGGGACTAGGGAAGTTGAAGGTGGAGGATTGCTTGATGCCAGGGGTTTGAGGGTGCAGTGAGCAATGATGTTGCCACTGCACTCTAGCCTGAAAGACAAAGCAAGACACTATCTCAAAAAAAGAAAAATGTGGTACATAATAGGAGTGATTTTAATAAACTATTAGCAACTGCTTTAGCATAAACGCTGACCAATCAGATAAGACACTGTATGTTGCCAGCTCTTGTACTCAAGAATCTTAACTAAATGTCTGCAATGCTTACCAGTAACTTTTTTTTTTTATTGAATCATAGCTGTGTACATTAGTTCAACCATGGGGTACAGTATGGAGGCTTCACATGAAATCTGAGATATTTTTATCAACCTGATTGACATACCATTTGTGATATTTTCTCATTTACTATATGAAAACATTTTTGACCCGT
This sequence comes from Arctocebus calabarensis, assembly GCA_963573935.1. Classification (NCBI taxonomy): domain Eukaryota; kingdom Metazoa; phylum Chordata; class Mammalia; order Primates; family Lorisidae; genus Arctocebus; species Arctocebus calabarensis. The sequence continues at coordinate 10,102 of CAUYON010022697.1, read as the reverse complement.
ATTTAGAAGTTTTCTCCTGACCCTTCGAATATGTACCACACATGTGATCTCACCCTTTGTCCCATCTCCCCCCAGCTTCTCCCTCCCCTTCCCTCCCTCTCCCCTTTCCCCGTCTTCCTGTGCAATAAATGGGTTGTAGCCTTCACTTGAACGATAAAGAATTTATCACTATTATTGTAATTTTCTTAATAACATTTTCTCTTCTCTTACTTTATTAAAAGAATATAGTATATAATAAATATATCCTACAAAATATGTTATTCAACTGTTTATGCCATCAGTCAGGCTTCTGGTCAATAGTGGGTTGTGGGTAGTTAAGTTTTGGGAGTTAATAGCAATACTCAAATTTTCAAATATGCAAAGGCCAATGCCCCTAATCCCTGCAGTGTCCAAGAATCAACAGTCATTGTGACTCCTCAAATTGGGCTGCTACTCTGCACCAGTAACAGAAAATATCACGCAAAAGGAATGAGTTCTTTTTCTACTTATTGCAGTTAACATATGACCACAGTTTTATTTCTCCCAGACCTCACTTAAATTTTAGGTCCCCAAATGGCAAAACCATCTACATATGAAAGCTTTTCTTTCAAAATGGGATAGCAAACCTTTAAAATGACTCCGGAATTCTCTCTGAGTCTGTAACCACCATCCCCTTGGTTTTCTTAAGCCCAAGCTAATACATCTGCCATCCAATTAACACCTCATTTAACTATACACCTGAGGCTTTTGCTTCAGGACTCTATTTTGAAACAATTAGCCCTCTACTGAATAGGGTAGTGTGATTATAATTAGGAGGGAGACACAAAGAACAGTGTGATTAAGCTTTTGTCAAAACTTCCTTAGAGGAAGGGAGGGTCACAATTGGAAGTTAGGACAAAGGCAACTTTCTCTTAGGCTGCAGGATGTTTCTGTAATATTATTCAGAGCAACACTGACATTACCTACATTACCTTTACCAATGTACAGCAGAATATCTCACCTCTCCTTGAGCACGAGGTCGCTCAATGCCCTTTTTGATATTATTATCACATATTGTGGTCAAATGAAGACCTGTACACAGCTCTACCTCAGAATATCAGTTGTACCTAGAGATGACTGGAATATTTGATGATGAAAACACTATGACTTTCATAAATTTGAATGAATTTTACATATAAATATGAATCTAAATTTTCCCTGTTTTAAAACTCTACCACTAAAAACCACTTACCTGCATTTACATTGTCACACCCATTTTTTTTTTAAATTTCTAGTCTTTTTTCATAATCCCCTCTGGACCAGAGCTCTTAGACTTTCATGTGCATTAAAATTGACTGAGGATGTTTTAAAAATGCACAGTCTGACTTAGTAGGCCTGCAGTAAAGCCTTAAGCCACATTTCTAACAAGTTCCCAAAGGCACCCACTTTTGCTGGTTCAAGAACCACACTTTGGTTTTAAGGCTCAGTTTGGAACATTATCTCTTAAGTAGCCAAGATGGGATTCACAGAAAGGGAATATTCTTTTCTGGTTCAAGTTTTATATTCAGGAATTGTCATTAGAACAGAGTTGAGACTAGACTAACATCGAAACAAATAAATTCTAGTGCTTTGAAAGCTCCTAAACTTTACAAACCATAGTTACCTTACAATAAATTTGATTTTTTCTCATATATGAAAAAGCTCATTACTCCTACTCTTTCAGATGAGATGTTTAATTAGTATTTATGAAGGAATATTTGACCACTTAGTCTCTTATTCTCAAAGTGGAGTCACTGCACCAGCAGAGCCCACAGTCATCATGGAGGTGCAGCAGTGAGCGAGGACAGGCCCTTTTTCTGTCCTTAAATTTGCTGGTCAGTGCACAATCGTGTCTTCAGAGAAACAGCAACTCAAACGTGCTCATGTTTAATAGGTAAGACACTTGACTTTGACATTGATACAGATGAGTAGAAAATGAACAATGAGAGGAAGAAGAGAAAAATGACTGACACCCAGTCATTACAAAGCAGAAAGAAAAAGAATGGAGTGAACCAGAGAAGTCAGAAGTGAGAAGTGAAATGGAAAACGCTGAGGCCAAGGATAGATGTGCATAGGGAGATGTGGAGATTTAAGAATATATTCTTTTTTTTTATCCACTCTGGAGAAATGAAGAACCAGCAGGACATAATTGGCTTCTTCAATGACCACAGAGTTTAGGATTAAGGAGCTTGAATTTGGTTTGGAGTGAAACAGAGAGAATCTGAGAATACACACTTCACAGAAACCAAGAAGACTCAGGACTTCAGGGACTGGGCAGAAGGTAACCCAACCCTAGGAATCTAAGCAGGAATGGCTCTGTGCCAGCCACCCCTTGGCCAATGGGGCCCTAACATCACTGTGTCATTACATAATTAACTAAATTGCTGATAAAGTGCAGACCCTTTGTGCAGGAAAGGGACGTTTTGTATAACCCAGTCCAGGTCTTGCAGTTTGTAATTTAGTAAATTAATTGCCCCAAAAGCTAAGTGGCTGGCCCAAGGTTGTATTTAAGGCATAGCTGATTCCAAAACCTAATTCTCTAGACTCTAAGGTCCTGTTTGTGCCACAATATCAGAAACCCCTGAGTCATGAGATGAAGGCAGAGGGAGGAGCAAGAAGTGAAAAACCACTTTTGCTGGGAAATCCCTCAGCATCCCACTATGTCTTAGAATTGAGCTAGACAATTGCCCTTACCTGGTATATCATTTTAGTGTGAGATACAGCACTTATAATGAGACTATGTAATTAAAGAAATAAGCTTCTATCATCTTCTATCATCCTCCTCCACCAAGATGCAGGCCAAGTTTTAAATCATTTTACATAATTGTAAGACAAAGACTTCTTTAAAGGCATAATCAACATTTTCCATAGTAAACATGTATTTCATTTCATAGAACATCCTTATTTTCAGAATGTTTTTATATATGCAAATTATGAAATCTCTAATCAAAAATTTAAAATACAAAGGCTTGCTCAGATATGCCATAAGCCATGGTGCATTAATGGGGGGGCATATTTTTTGGCTCTAATATTTGCTTCCCTAAAATAAGAAAAAGTGGTATTTATTTTAAGCACAATTGTAATATAAAGGCTAAATTAAAAACAAGAAAAATGGCAATCATTTTCAATAGACAAAAGTATTTCATCAACAGTGATTAACTAAAGGCATATAAATTCAGTTACTAAACTTTACTATACACCATAGGCTGCATTTTCTAGTCAACTGATCCAATGACTGATGAGGCTTAAGGAAACTACACACATCAGAACTTATGCTTTAACATATTTAGGGTATAATAATCAAATTGCAATTAGGGTAGCTGTTCATAAACTTGCTAAGTATATGTACCTCTTACTTTGCATGATTTCATATATTTTTCCCCATTTGATCTTCTAAAGAGTAAAACCTTCTAAGATAGAAATTATCAATCAACATTTAGCCTTCAGATAGTTAAAGTAGCTTAAGATCAAAGAAGTATCATGGGTCTTTCTTCATTATGTTTATTTGTAAACACTGATTATTCAGACATTCAGTTTGTAGAGCAAAAACAATTGACATAAATATCAAAATTTCTTTCCTGTAACAAGAGGCTGGAATTTACCACTTAGATTTTTCCAAGAAATAGCCGAATGTTTAGAAAGACCAAAGAAAGAAACCGATGCCAATAGCTAGAAGATGATTCATAAAAACACAGAAAAGAATACTAGAAACCATGCACATTAGGATGTCAATTATCAAAAACCAAAACAAAACAAAAGATCAGTGTTGGAGAGGATGTGGAAAAATCAGAACCCTTCTCCACTAGTCGTAGAAATACAAATTAATGAAGCATCTATGGAAAATGTTATGGAGGTTCCTCAAAAAATTAAAGATGAAAACACCATATTGTTCAGCAGTCCCATTTCTGAATACATATTTAAAAGAATTGAAATCTAGATCTCAAAAAGATAGCGGCACTCCCAGCTGCTCATAGCAGAGCATTATCCATAACAGCCAACAACTGGAAACAATCAGTGCCCATTCACACTGTCCATCACGGATGAACAAAGAAAATATATGTGCAGAAATATAGACTAATATTCAGCCTTAAAAAAGGAAATACTGCCATTTACAATAACATGAATGGACTAGAAAGACATTATGCTAAATGAAATAAGCCAAGAACAGAAAGACAAATACAGCATGATTAAACTCATATGAGGGTCAGACGCATTGGCTCATGCCTATAATCCTAACACTCTGGGAGGCTAAGGCAGGTGGATCTCCTGATCTCAGGAGTTCCAGACCAGCCTGAGCAAGAGTGAGACCCCAATCTCTACCAATCTGATCTCTTCCAGCCTGAACAAGAGTGAGGACCCCAATCTCTCTAGCGGGTATTGTAGTGGTTGCCTACAGTTCAAGCTAGTCAAGAGACCGAGGCAGGAGGATTGCTAAAGGCCAAGAATTTAAGGTTGCTATGAGGTATGATGCCATGGCACTCTACCCAGGGTGACAGAGTGAGACTCCATCTCTAAAAACAAACAAAAACTCATGTGAGGTATATATAACAGAAAAACTCATAGAAGAAGACATTAAACACTGGTTTCCAGGAGTTGGGGGTGGGGAGTGGGGCAAATGAGAAGCTGTTACTCAATGAGTACAAAGTTTCACTTATGCTAGGTGAAGCAAATTCTATAAATTTCCTACACAGCACAGTGCCTGTAGATTAACAATATGGTATCATGCACTTCAAAATATGTTAAGGGAGTTGATCTTATTCTAAGTGCTCTTAACATCAAAAGAAACAAACAAAAAGGACACAAGGAAACTTTGGGAGGTGATGTACATGTCCATTACCTTGACTGTGATGATGATAGCACAGGGGTTGGCATGTGTCCCAAGCCATTATTGTACATTAGATTGTGCAGTTCTTTGTCTATCAATTATACATCAATCGAGCTGTTAATAATAAAGCATAAGTTTAAAAGGAACCAAAATTACTGGCTTAACTAACAGCAATGCAGGAGAATCATTCATGAAGTATGTCAAACGTGTTCTGATGTAGGGTTCAATAAGGTCAGTGCTAATGGAAAAGGAATAATTACATGTCTGTAAAACTCTAACACCTAAAGAAGCAGGAGGCCTAGAGGTTAAAGAAAATCTTTCTGGAATCAGACCTCTAGGTTTAAGTCCCAGAGCTGTCACTATCTGACCTTAAACAAGTTGTTATGCAGAAAATAATAATGAATACCTGTAGTAGGCAAAATAATACCCCCTCCCACAAAAAATGTCCACATTCCACTCCTTGGTGTCTGTGAATACATTATCTTACACAACAAAAGTGACTTTACAGTTAAGATTAAGTCAAGGGTCTTGAGATGGGAAAATTAGTCTGGATTCTCTCATGGCCCCAGTGTATTGACCAGGGCCCTTATCAGAAGGAGGCAGGGGTGTCGGAGTCACAGAAGGAGACCTGAGAACATATGCAGTGGTCAGAGTGATGCTTGCCCATGAAGACTGTGGGCAGCTTTCAGACACTGAGAAAAGGCAAAGATAGGGATATCTCTGGCAAAATTCAGTTCTATTGACATCTTGATTTTAGCCCAGTGAAACTAATTTCTGGTCTCTAGAACTGGAAGATAATAAACTCTGTCGTTTTAAGCCACTTAGTTTATAGTAAAGTGTTGCAGTAGCAATAGAAAAATATATACTACCTCCTGAGATGGGGGGCTTAGTAAACATTTGTAAAGCACTTTAAATGATGCCTAATCATTTGTGCTCTGTAGCTATCGGCTATTATTGACATAAATCAGATTATCTCGCTTCTCAGCTTAAAAATCTACTGTCTTCCTTTGCCCTATAAATTAAATTATTTTCTGAATTATGTCCTATAAGATTTGGTATGTTTAGATTCCCAGTGAAGTCTCTAAACATTCCACTGCTTCCCTTCCCTCATTCATCATTGCCCAGCCATGCTAGCCTCTTTCAGTTCCCCCAGAAATCAAGTGCCTTTGAACCTCAGGATTTTTGTTTTGTTTTGTTTTGCAGTTTGAGGTGGACTGGGTTTGAACCTGCCACCTCCAGCATATGGGGCCGGCACCCTATTCCTTTGAGCCACAGGCGCCACTTGAATCTCAGGATCTTTGTAACACCTGTTCTTTCAGCATGGAAAGCTCTCACCTTCGTGTTTATCCCAGCTAGACTCTACCTACATTTCATATTTATGAAAGTGGCTTGTCTTCAAAAAGGCCTTCCCTGAAAATTCTCTCTTAAAATATCCTATTCATAACAGCTGATAAGCAGATGAAATGATGTTCAATATCATGGGTCATCAGGCAAATGCAAACCCAACAACAAGAAGACACCATTACATATCCACTAGAAGGTTAAAGTAAGAAAAAAAGGAAAAAAGGAAAAGGTAGGCAATAGCAGGTTTTAGCAAGGCTGTGAAGATATATATATATATTGCTGGTGAGATTATAAACTTATGCAGCTACTTTGGAAATCCATTTTCCAGCTTTTCAAAATGTTAAAAATAGAGTTACCATGGGACCCAGCAATTCTACTCTAGGTATATACACAATTCCAGTGAAAACATATTGGCACCTAAGAACTTGCATGTGAATGTTTATGACAGCACTATTCATGATAGCCCAAAAGTGATAACACAAATTTTCACTGACTTATGAATGAATAAACAAAATGTGGTTTCCTACACAAAGTATTATTCAGCAATAAAATGGCATGAAGTACTGATACTTGGTACAATAGAGATGAACCTGGAAAATAGGTTAAAACAGGATTTAAAATCAAGTTAATATGGGTTCCTCCAACTCTTCTCTCTTTTTTTTTTCTTTTGGTGTTCTTTTTTTCATCTTAATTTCATTATTAAGTTATAACTGTGTACATTAATGAATTTATGGGGTACAATGTGCTGATTTTACAATTTGGAATGCTTACATCAAACTGATTAACATAGCCTTCACCTCACTTAATTATTGTGTTAAGAAATTTATACGCTACTCTTAATAGATTTGGCATGTATCCTTGCCAACCAAGTTTATCCACAATGTTCATTTTTGAACTAGCTTCCAAGAAACATAGAATGACCTAAGTCAGAGGATAATTTGGAGCATCACCAGCCCATAACTCTATTGAAGGGTGCCTTAGAGCCTCAGTGTCTAGCAGAGTGTTCAGCTTACAGAACAAGGGAAGGGCTATGTCTTTAAAGTTCATCAAGATGTCCTTTGTTCTTTCACATATGTACTCATTCAACACATATTACCTGTACCCTTTTTCCAGGTGATAAAAACATAGAAATAAAAACCACCGTATCATCCCTCATGGGGGGGGGGGTGAAGGGACTGAAATCAGCCCTGCAAAACTTCCTGCCTCTTTGGGCTCACACTGCAGTGGTGCAAAGAAATAAATAAAGTAAAATATAGAGTATTCTAGATGGTGCTAAATGCTGATGAGAAAATTAAACAGGAGAGAAAAGTGAAGGAAACATGGGTACAAATTTAAACAGATAGGGAAGTTCTTAAAAGACAAAGACATATATGAACAAAGAACTGTAGAAAATGAGCTCAAGGGCTTGTTCTAGAAAGAGAGAGGAGAACATCAAGGGAAAAACCCCTGAGATACAAGTGTCCTGGCATATTAAAGGAACACCAAGAAAGCCCAGGTGACTGGTGTAAAGTGAGCAAGGGGGAGACTAGATTGAGAGATGGATCAAAAAGATAATGGGAAAGGATTAAGAAGGGGTAACCAATATCACAGACCATTATATGACACTAACTTTTGCTTTGACAGAGTTGCGAAGCACTGGAAAATTTTAAACAGTGACTAGCACTATTTACTTATTTTTAACAAATCACATTATTATGCTGAATATAGTCAGGGTGGGGATGTATAATGAGGGTTAGTGCAATGATCCAGGTGGGTTATAACACAGGTGACTTTGACCAGGGTGATAGCAATAAAATTGATATAAAGTGATGAGATTTTAGACACAATGTAAAGATAGAGTCAACAAGATTTGCTAATTGAGTAGATGAGGAGGTCATTGATGTCTTTAACAAGACTTTTAGTGACAGGCAAGGAGAAATACCTTTTCCAGTGGGTTTAAGAAAGATGAGGAGGAAAGGAATTGCACTTTGGTTAAAGAACACATTTGCAATGTTTCGCTTTAAAGAAGCAGTAGTTAAAGAGGAAGAGGGGTCAAGAGAAGGGTGTTTTTATTTTAACAAGGAGAGATGACATGATAATAATGATGATAATAATATAGCTGAGAGAGAAAATTGATAGGAGAGAGACAAAATAATAGCCAAAGCACTTGAGTAGGTGACAGAAGTGCATGACAGAAATAGCTGTTCAGGTGGGTATATGGACAACGAACCCATAGTAATGAAGAAAAGAGTGAAGGGACAGGCTGTGAGGCCATAGGTGGGTAGAGTAGGTGATGTAGTTTTGGACAGTGTCTTCTTTATGGTCCCATCAAGTCATAAAGTAGGAAAAGATATTTTCATTGAAGAGTAAGAAAAATGATGGTGGAGGCAGGACTGGCCATGTGAATAAGTAGACGAAGGTAAGAAGTAGTTGACTTTCCAGGAGACAGAGAGCAAGTGTGAGGCAGAGATAAAGGAAGAGAGAGAGAAAGCAAACTCAATATCCAAGTGTAAGTAGAGAGGAAAGTGTGTGAGGTTGAATTGTCAGTGGAGAGGAAGTCAGGGAAATGGAATGCCAGAACATCACATACATAATGCGATCAACCAACAAAAATCATAATAGAAACTGCAGTGCAGAAGATAAGCCAGAAGCTAAAATCCTCAAGTTTTACTAAACTAGTTGGTCTGAATTTAAATGTCTGTTTTCATTTTTATTGAACACATTATTTGAATCACAATTCTAAAACTGTGTATCTTTTCCCAATTATTCCTTTATCTTTTTATCTTTCTTTAAACAATTTAAAATGTATGATGTCCCTGGGACTAGTGTGTTAAATGAGGTTTTTAAGTTATAAAGCATCCTTCAAAACGAATCTAAACTTGAATAGTCTACACAGTGATTTATACTTAGAAACAAACAATCTGCATTGGATAGAAAAAAAAAAGAAAACAGTTTAATTTATTTCGTTCCCACTTTCAGGGAAAAGAAAGTTTTGAAAAGGTATGGTTATTAAATGTGTACAAATTTAAAATGTTACATTCATCGAGTTTAATAGCTTTAAAGGTGTCTAGCCAGAGAAGAATGTTAAGCAAAATAATTAAGAAATGATGATAAGTGAATCCATCACAAACTCATCACTTCATATGAGGCCATCAATCTTCAGCAAGATGCCAGCTGTGAATCACATGAATATCTCGATGTGAGATGGCATCGTCAATAATACCCAGTGTTAATAGAGAACCGTCAGACCCATGTTCAGTTGCCCACTGGTCTACTCTTTAGTGACCAAGACTTATGAATTCTCAACACTATCTAAGGGCATCTCACATGGTGAATCCCCAAGCATCTGCTAGATATTAATAAAAATCCAGCTATATTTAGTTTTCTGAATTGGATAGTGGGGAAAGGATACATAAGATTAAAGAGGGACTTTAATTTATATTAAAGTGTCAAAAACTAGTAGAATAGGGATCTAATTAGGGTAAGCCATTGCCTTGGCCCATTTTATGTTACTATAACCAAACACCTGAGGCTGTGGTATGTATGTGTGTATGTATTAAAGTCAGGGTCTTGCTTTGCTGCCCAGGCTGAAGAATGGCGATGCAATCCTAGCTCATTGCAGCCTCAAATTCCTGGGCTCGAGCAATCCTCCTGCCTCAACCTCCAGAGTATCAAGGACTATAGGAGCACACCACTATGCTCTGCTAATTAAAAAAAATTCTTTTTTTGTACAAATGGGATCTGGGTATGCTTCTCAGTCTGATCTCGAACTCCTGATTTCAAGTGATGCTTCCATCTTGGCTAGAAGTGCTGGGATTATAGGCATGAACCACCACACCTGTATTTTTAATAGTGTTTTCCATGTCTGATACCTTGTTGGCAATAAACTACATTGTTTTTAACTTAAGTTTGGAAAACAGGTTTTAACAGAGAAAAGCCCTATCTTTTGTGATTATT